>JBBPBX010054543.1:0-19256 GCA_038048925.1 Garcialebias charrua | reverse complement strand
CATGTGTGTGTGTGTGTGTGTGTGTGCATGCAGATGGACAGACAGAAGGTATGAAGTTACTAAGACAGAGAGCACTGCATGAAGTTTGTTACCTGACGACATTGGTCCCACGCCCACTTTAGGCTGTTTGTGAAGAAAAGTATGACTGAATTCCTGAGCAATGATCTGGGGAGACATAAGAAGCATCTTTCAAATGATAAAATCTGGTTTATGTATAAGAAATGAAAGAAGTGCACTAGTATTTACAAAGGATGAAATCTACCTGTGGTGTGAGAAACTTCTCTATCCTACAGGATAGGAATGGTTTGTCCAGTACACTGCTGACTGAGGGCCTCTCTCGAGGGTTACGCTTAAACAGCTGAGCCAAGAGAGACCGAAGTTCTTGAGAGTAGTGAACAGACACAGGAGGGTATGAGCCACGAATGATCTTCAGTACTAAATTCTTCATGTTGCCCGCTTCAAACTAAAACACAAACACATACACACACACACACACACACACAGTTGGAGGTGAAAGCTAAAACTTAAAAAATCCAAACTACCGGTAAGCTCATGAATCTCAGATTTGCTCCTGTTTCACATAGAATATGTAAAGGATCTAGATTAAAATTCATGCATGAATGAGTCAAGGAATGCTCCAAAGGATGCTTTAAATGTACATTAATATGCAAACAGCACAAACAAAATACTTACTGCATGCTTAAGGGTGCACATTTCATACAGGACACACCCAAGGGCCCAAATATCACTGTAGAAGGAAGGACAGTAGGGAAAGAAGAGGTGAGAGCACACACATGGACGGATGGGGAGGACTTTAAACAAATGCAATTAATAAATACGCTATTAACTGAAACTTGTGAAAGTGCTGTTTTCTGTATAATAAACTGAAGAAAATGGGCATATGATTTTAAATTAAAGCTAAAGTCTGTAAGTTTTCTAAAAATATATTTTTAACATATTTCTTCACTCTGTCACTATCTCCTGACAGACTGATGTTAGACAAAGTAATCTCTGAAAAAAACTATAGTCCCCTTGCTTCTCTAAAAGCATTTCTAAAAAGCCACAGTGACCCGCCGTTAACCAGCCAATAAAAACAGAGTTTTTAACCAGCCAATAAAAACAGTTTTTAACCAGCCAATAAAAACAGAGTTTTTAACCAGCCAATAAAAACAGAGTTTTTAACCAGCCAATAAAAACAGAGTTTTTAACCAGCCAATAAAAACAGAGTTTTTAACCAGCCAAATAAAAACAGAGTTTTTAACCAGCCAATAAAAACAGAGTTTTTAACCAGCCAATAAAAACAGAGTTTTTAACCAGCCAATAAAAACAGAGTTTTTAACCAGCCAATAAAAACAGAGCTTCTCACTTCTCACGCTCCTAACCCACGCCCCCGCCTGTCCCAGCCCCAGCGGCCGCGCACGTTCTCGTTCAAAGGATTGCAAAGCGATGCAAAACTGTTTTGTATGTGACACAAATGTATTAAATTCCCCTTCTTCATCCCTGATCTGGACTTTTCTTTTGTTTTTTTGCCAAAAGTCAAGTGATCGCTTCCTCCTCCGCTGACTCCATGACTGAAATGAGGAAATGGATGAATTTGTCACGAGCGAATTAAACTCAGGTTCAACGTGGCTGCGTGAGGCTCTGCAGATTTCATGGTGTTCTGGTGTGCTGGACCAGTGCTCCATGTTTTTATTTTGTTTTTTAGAATGTTTTATTAACATATAAACACAGAACTTTGCCGCGGCTGCCACAGGACATGTAGTGGAGGCGGAGCATTCAGAAACTGCAGCGAGAGCAATGGGGAGCAGAGCCATATATGGCTCTGAGTGGGGAGGGACCAGAATGCTTTCCCTGTTGAAAATTTTTCTGTCCTGCGTTCTACAAAAACTGCAGACTGCAGCTTTAAAGCCAAAAATATTTTCACTGACAATAACTAAAGTGGATCAGATAGCAGATACTTAAACTGGTAATGGAGAAATCAATATCAGCTTCCGGTTGTAAATGTAAATACACAAGACAGGGTGGCATATCATCCTGACATCACACAGAAAGCACCACTAAATCCTGCATGACTCACTTTCAAGAGAAGACGTGAGGACTAACAAACAAGTCAAACACCAAAAGCCCATAACTCGGGAGCATCAAGTACCTCTTGTTGTTGTATGGTTTGTTTTCACAAATCTCAGGTGATAAGTAATATGGAGTTCCTATGCATGTCCTTGCCAGATCTACAGTGCTGAAAAAGTGGTAAAACAAAGTTGTGTCTATTGCATCGTTTTGTCTTTAAAAATTTCTGCAGATTTTTTTCAGACAACGCTGAACATACCTGTTTAGGACCCTTGCAATACCAAAGTCCCCGAGCTGCACTGTCCCATCTTTAGTCAAAAATATATTCTGTACAGACATTTTGCAAACACAAATAAAGCAAAAATAACAGATGGTTGTAAGGCAATGGCTCACACACACACAAACACACACACACTTTTAAAAGTTAAAACCTGTGATTTAATGTCCCTGTGGAGAATTTTTCGATCATGTACGTGCTTCAGTGCCAGGCAAATCTGCACAAACCAGTCCAATATCTTAAAAGAGAAGACGGAAAAACCAGACAGTGAAGTATCAATATCAACAATTAAAATATTATATACATTTATTGATAGAACCAGTCAAAGGAAGAACAGTCATTTATATGGCTAAATTCGGCTGATATTAAATCGGATGCTTGTTCCAGAGTGTTTGTAGCTTACCTGGTTTTCTGGGAACAGTGTTCCTTTCTGTGAGTTGATCTTTTTGAAAAGGTCTCCACCCTCACAGTAGTCCATCACGATGAATAGACAACCCCCTTCTAAAAAAGAAGAAAACACATTTTTCCTAAACCACACCAGATGTTGGTAATATGCTTCCAGCAAGCTTCACAGCAACACCTTTGAACTGAGTGAATACTGTACCTTCAAAAGACTCCTTATACTGGACAATGTTAGGATGACTCATGTTGGCAAGAACAGCAACCTCTCTCCGAGATTCCTGCCTTTCTTTGCTCGACATCTATCAAAAGTAATGGAGAAATGTAATCCAACATCTATCAAAAGTAATGGAGAAATGTAATCCAACATCTATCAAAAGTAATGGAAAATGTCATCCAACAAGAGCCAGCAGCGAGACACGTGGAATGATGAGTAGAAGCTTACTCCAGATATGCCAATCTCCTTGATGACATACTGGCGTCCACCCTCTTTGGATGTCACAAGGATGGCCTTTCCAAATGAGC
Source organism: Garcialebias charrua (assembly GCA_038048925.1). Lineage (NCBI taxonomy): Eukaryota > Metazoa > Chordata > Actinopteri > Cyprinodontiformes > Rivulidae > Garcialebias > Garcialebias charrua. Next base: position 15,988 of record JBBPBX010054543.1, on the reverse strand, counting down.
CTTCCCCAATTTTCTGAACCTTTTCGTACTTGTCCATGTTCCTGGAGAGCCTAGCTCCGCATGCTGGCTCTGCAAATGGGGAGCACTTGTTAATACTTTGACAACCAGGGTTCGTCCACATTAAAAAAAACATTTCCATTCAGTGATTAGACCTTTACACTTTTATGTTATTATACAATATATTGCAGTTTCGTTCCGTCACAAATCATTCAGACGGGTTGTGTTGAGACAACTAGTGGTAGCTAACGTTAGCTACACGAAGATGGGCAATCCTCTTTCATGCTACATGAAATAAATAACCCGTCAATGGGCTGAACTGAATGAAGAGGCAAATATTTGACTTACCATTAGTTCTTTTTGCGTTTTCACGCAGTGATTCTGGTACTATCTAGCCTTGCACTCGGTCAGTCGATGTTTGGCATCTCTGTTTTCATTAGGCAGTATTACAATTCTCGAGAGCTGATTGGTTTAGATAGTTGTCTGTCATGTTTCACAAAGACGGACAGCCAATCATAAAGCGGGACGGTTGCGGAGGACATTTACCGTAGCAACCGTTCGACAGCAGCGAAGTGACGCATTTGGAAAGAAACACGTATGGAAGCCCATTTCCGTCAAGAAAGAAAAAATAAAAGCCCAACAGGAAGTCATAATTTCGAGTTTTAAAGTCATAATTATGTGAATAACAGTCATAGTTTCCAGTTTTAAAGTCCTAATTATGTGAATAAAAGTCATAGTTTCCAGTTTTAAATTCATAATTATGAGAATAAAAGTCATAATTTTGAGTTTTAAAGTCATAATTATGAGATAAAAGTCATAATTTCGAATTTTAAAGTCATAATTATGAGAATAAAAGTCATAATTTAGAGTTTTAAAGTCATAATTATGAAAATATAAGTCACAATTTCAAGTTTTAAAGTCATAATTATGAGAATAAAAGGTATAATTTCGACTTGTAAAATCATAATTTTGAGAATAAAAGTAATAATTTCGACTTTTAAAGTCATACTTGCGACTTTTCTAATTTTATTTCAAAGTTTGTCCCTTGCCGGACACCGTGACTCTAGGAATGCAACTTCCTGTAAGGCACCGGTAGTTCTATTTCGTATTGGCTTCCGCCCTTTAGCTCCGCCTATTGGATACCTCTCCGCGTCAGCGTCATACTGAATAAACCTTTTAGTCCACGCCCACCTACAGTGTGGGCCCGCCCCGTGTCTACTTAAAGTGGCACTCAACACAGGTTGAGACGGTAACTCCTCCCCCCGAAGCCGATTCAAAATCTCCCTCGAAATGGACGTGTCGAGTCAAGCAGGGGAGGAGGTTGGGGTTGTCCTGCGTTCACGCCCCCTCTAGTGGTAAACTCCCACCCCTCCCCAAGGTTAGATTTCAAAATGGTGGATAGTCGCGTCTTCAGTAAGTAAATACCTAAACTTTTACTAAAATAACTGTTGTAAAATGTTGTTGCGTGTATTTAATCACACACACACAGCTTAAGCGTATGCTTCTGAACACAGAACACATTAAAAACCTGTTTAGCTGCATGGCATGCGGTGTACGGCTGTGTTTTTGTCGTTGTTTGGATCACAACAGCGTTGTAGTCCAGCTGAAGTGACTTTAATTCACAACATCTTATTACTTAGCACATTACAAAAGTAACATTTCATAATAGATTTTATTTTAAAATATTGATTGCTGGATATGGGCACCGGCGACCCCCGTGACCCAAAAATGGAAGAAACGGGTAAAGATAATGGATGGATGGATAGATGGATTTCATCTACCCTCGTTTTGTTTGGCGTTTTGGCTTAATTTTGTTATGCAACCTAGAACTAAGCACACATTGTTTATTTAATTGACTGTAAATGAGCATTAACAGTGGTAAAATCTTTTATTTGGTTTCCAAAGATCCGTGTTTAGAAACATTCTATAAGCTTGTATGATAAAAAAAAATTAGGACGTGTACACAGTGTAATATCCTGTCACGTACATATACGTGCTTACGTTAGAATGTACGTGATGACGTAGTTACGTAGTTGACGCAACTTTACGTTAGTTACTTTGTTGTTGTATTGACCAGATGAATGGCGGACATGTTGAATAAAAGCTCGCAGTGAACCAGACTGAATCTTCTACCATCCTTCGATCCTGTCGGTAATCGTGCACATTAAAGATAGCTGTATCAAAGATGGACAGCTGATCTTTTACATGGTGTCAGAAGTTTGTGGATAATCGAGAAGAATCCCGAACGTTTTGCCCATCGACCTGACGACGGAAGATGGAGAACGCAGGTGTACCGATACCGCACATGGACTGGGACGCGACGAACTTACCGGACGCGTGGAGAAGATTTCGACAACACGTCGAACTGATGTTCACCGGGCCACTCAAGAGCAAGTCTCAAGAGGAGAAATGCAGTTACCTGCTCCTGTGGATTGGGGAGAAAGGTAGAGACATCTTCAACACATGGGACCTCACTGCAGACCAAAGAAAGGTACTGAAAACCTACTTTGATAACTTCGAGGCATACGTCACGCCGAAAGCTAATCCAATCTTCGCACGTTACAAGTTTTTTGAGAAGATTCAGGGAGAAAATGAAAGCTCAGAAAAGTTTGTGACAGAGCTTAAACTGTTGGCGAAAGACTGTAATTTCCCGAACACTGACGAGATGATAACGGACAGAATTGTGTTTGCTACTACTGTAATTCACCGAGAGTCCGTGAAAAGCTACTTTGTCAAGGTCCAGAGTTAACGCTAGAAAAAGCGATCGACGTTGCCAGATCGTTCGAGTTATCACGACAGCAACTACAGACTATGACAAACGCCGCGATTAGCATGCCAGCACAGTCCGTGCACGTGGTTAGCAAAAGCCGCAGCATGCTAACGCACCACAGTAGCAAAGCAACAGGCCACAGCAACGAAGGCGTCGCTCAAAGCAAAAATATGTGCAGAGCATGTGGGAGAGGACACAGCCGCGCAGAGGAATGTCCCGCAAAAGGACGCCAGTGCAATAATTGCAAGAAATTTAACCATTTCGCCAACGTGTGCAGGACGAAAGCACCACAGCGCAAACAAAGCTTTGCACCCAGAAGAGTGCATCATGTCGCAGACAGCCACGAACAACCACAAGAGGAGCTGTTTATCGACACAATCACTACAAAGCATGAAAATACTAACAAAGAACAGGCTTATGCAGAGTTGGAAGTTGGAGAAAAAAGACAAAAACTCAGCTTCAAAGTAGACACTGGGGCACAAGCAAACATAATACCAGCAGGAACATTTCATCAAATGTTTGGTATTAAACCCCACGACTAGTAAACTCACAGCATATGGAGGTCAAACACTAAAAACAGAGGGTTCGTGCAGACTGTCGTGCAGCTACAAAAACACGTCTGTTTGGCTGGAATTCGACATAGTCTGTGCCAACGCACCTCCTGTTTTGGGCATGAGAGCATGTTTGGACTTAAATATAGTCAAACTAGTACACACTGTTGGTGTGCAGCTCAAAGAAAACACAGACATTTATGAGGAATTTGCTGATGTGTTTCAAGGGATTGGTCTGTTTCCAGGAGAATGTCAGATCGAGCTAAAACCCTCAGCATCGCCCGTGGTGTGCCCTCCACGACGCATACCTTTTGCCCTCCGTGACCGCCTAAAGGCTGAATTGGACGAGATGGAGAAAAATGACATCATACAGAGAGTCACAGAACCAACTGAATGGGTGAACGCTCTCGTCGTCGTAGAAAAACCTAAGACTAAAAAGCTGAGAGTCTGTCTGGATCCACGTCCACTGAACAAAGCGATCCAGAGACCACACTACCCACTACCGACCTTGGACGACGTAACACCAAAACTGGCTGGAGCAAAGTATTTCAGCGTGTTGGACGCCAGGTCAGGATACTGGACAATTAAACTCAACGAAGAATCATCGATGTTGACCACTTTCAACACAATTTATGGCAGGTATCGCTTCAAAAGACTGCCATTTGGGATCATCTCAGCTCAAGATGAGTTCCAGAGGAGAGTGGATGAAGCCTACGAGGGACTGCCAGGCGTGGCTACCATCGTGGACGACATTTTAGTGTACGGAAGCACTAAACAAGAGCACGACGCAAACCTACACTCAGTTTTGGAGAGGACCCGCCAAAAGGGTATAAAACTGAACAAAGACAAAAGCGTAATTTGTGTACCCGAAGTCAACTATTTTGGACACACGTTGACCTGTGATGGTATTCGTCCAGACCCCAACAAGATTGAGGCCATCAGAGACATGCCACCGCCTCAAAACAAGTCTGAACTGGAAACCATACTGGGCATGGTCACCTACCTCGCAAAGTTTGCACCACGACTGTCAGAAGTGACTGCGCCGCTCCGAGAACTCCTGAAAGAAAAGAACGAGTTCGTATGGGACACAAACCAAGAAGCCGCTTTCAAGTGTGTGAAAGATCTACTCACAACAGAACCAGGTCCAGTACTCCAGTACTTCGACCACAAAAAGGAAGTAAAGCTGCAAGTAGATGCTTCAAAGTACGGTTTAGGCGCCGTATTGCTACAAGATGAAAAACCAGTAGCCTACGCATCTAAAACCCTCAACGAGACTGAAGTAAACTATGCACAGATTGAGAAAGAACTCTTTGCAGTACTCTTTGGCTGTAAACGTTTTCACCAATACCTGTACGGACGTCAGGTAATCGTTGAATCGGACCACAAACCACTGGAGTCAATTATGCGAAAACCCCTCGCAGCTGCTCCTCCAAGACTTCAACGAATGATCATACAGCTACAGAGGTACGACATCGTCATCGTACACAAACCAGGCAAGCATATACCCGTCGCAGACACGTTATCCAGAAAGCCCACTGCACGCCACGATCCTTCATTAAGCGAAGGTATGGACTTCCAAGTGCACACTGTGATGGACAATGCACCTGTGAGCGACCGCAAAATGATGGAAATCAGAGACGCTACAGCAAGAGATGAACAACTCATACTCTTAAAGAGAATTATCCAGTCGGGTTGGCCAGAATCAGCCAAGAAATGCCCACAAGCTGTTTCAGAATACTGGAACATTAGACATGAGCTCTCAGAAGCTAATGGTATTCTTCTAAAAGGTGAGAAAATTGTTATTCCAAATGTGTTGAGAACTGAAATGTTGTTACGTATACATACAGGGCATTTAGGAATGGACAAATGTAAACAGAGAGCTAGAGATATATTGTTTTGGCCAGGTATGGGAAAACAAATAGAGACACTAGTTGGGTCATGCGACATCTGTTTGGAGCACAGAAGCTCACTCCCAAAAGAACCAATGGTTTCTCACCCAATACCAGACCAACCTTGGCAAGCCGTAGCGACAGACCTGTTCAAATGGAACAACATCGACTACATCGTCACTGTAGACTACTACAGCAGGTACTTTGATGTGGAAAAAATTCCCAACCTCACATCATCAGTGGTTATTCAAAAACTAAAAGCCACATTCGCCAGATTTGGAATTCCACAGACTGTAGTAAGTGACAATGGACCCTGTTACAGCTCACAAGAATTCAAAAACTTCGCCAAAGCATGGGACTTTGAACACATAACAAGCAGCCCCATGTACCCACAGAGCAACGGGTTGGCAGAAAGAACTGTGAGAACTGTCAAGGCTCTCATGGAGAAAGCACACATGAAGAGAACAGACCCCTACCTCAGCCTGTTGGAATACAGGAACACCCCAGTTGATGGATTCAAATCACCAGCACAACTGCTGATGAGCAGGAGACTTCGCTCAATCCTTCCATCCACGAAAGAGCAACTACAACCTGAATTAACTCGCCAGAGCGACATTCGCCGCAGAAGACAGAGATGTCAAAAGCGACAAGAGTGGTACTATGACAGAACTGCCAAACCACTGCCAGCGTTGCCACCGGGATCTGCTGTTCGTTTTCAACTGCCAGATGTTACTTGGAAACCAGCAACTGTCATCGGACCAGCAAAGACTAATCGCTCATACCACATCGACAGAAGATGGTTCTGAAATCAGAAGGAACAGACGGCATCTGATTCCAACTCCCGATGTCACCACACCAGATTATCCAGAACCAGAACCACCAAACATTGCACAACAAACAGGCATGGACAGTGAAGAAAGTTCAGAGTACACACCTCTGATACAAACCCGATCAGGTCGAGTGGTGAGACCCAGAAACGTTTTGGATTTGTAAAAAAAAAAAAAAAAAAAAAATGCTTGTAAAATGTATGTTCAAATTTTGCATTTACAGCAGGTGTTGTGTTAAATGTCATGTGTAGAGATTTTGTATTGGTTATAGATTTTGATATAATAGGTTCTGATTAGTATGTGTTATAGAAGGACATTTATTTTTATTTCAAAAAAAGGGAGATGTAATATCCTGTCACGTACATATACGTGCTTACGTTAGAATGTACGTGATGACGTAGTTACGTAGTTGACGCAACTTTACGTTAGTTACTTTGTTGTTGTATTGACCAGATGAATGGCGGACATGTTGAATAAAAGCTCGCAGTGAACCAGACTGAATCTTCTACCATCCTTCAATCCTGTCGGTAATCGTGCACATTAAAGATAGCTGTATCAAAGATGGACAGCTGATCTTTTACACACAGTATTTGTTTAAGCTATGTGTCAGCTAATCAAAACTGAGCACAGCTGGTAAGATTTATGAGAAATAATATTTTTTTAATGCAAACCAAACCAATTGCAATGAATGTAACAATACTGTGTATCCTTTAAAATGTTTTTTTCAGGAGACTTCCGGAAGCAAATGGAGTAGACGGTCGCACTGGAGCTCCGCTCCCACGCTAATATCTAAATCCCCGCTCAAAACTCGTTAATAGGATTATTATTTTGACAAAATAATCTATGAGCGGGAGGATCAACATGTTGAGCCATAAAAAGTAGGTAAAGATGCCCAAAACTCTGGATAAAAACGCCCCGGGGGCTAAAGCTAACACACGCTCGAACCAAGCTAGCGACAGCGCGGCTAACGTGGAAGCTACGAGCACTGAAGTGAGCACGGACTCAGAAGGAATACTCAAGGCTATCGGTGAATTGAAGACCGTTCTGAAGGGGGACAACGAAAAACTACAACATAACTTCGACCAACTGGGACATGAAATCAATGGTAAGCTGGACAATTTCCACCGAGGTTCGGGGCCTAGCAGTGCGGGTTGACGAGGCGGAGACCCGCATCAACAAAGTGGAGAACTGGGCTAAAGAAGCGACCGAGGCGCTGTGCCTCTGCCTCGAACAACAGAGGAAAACGCAGCTTAAAGTGCTTGATTTAGAGTCCCGCTCCAGAAGAAGCAATTTGCGTGTCTTTGGGGTGCCAGAGGGGCAGGAGGGGGACTCGGCTACACAGTATATTGAGACACTCCTGAGAACCCAGCTACAGCTACCAGAGGACTTTGATTTAAAAATACAACGTGCTCACCGCACTCTGACAAATAAACCCCCACCCAACTCACCACCGAGGGCTTTCATTGTCAACTTTCTGGAATTTTCCACAAAAGAAAAGATTTTAAGAGAAGTGTGGAAAAAAGGCAAACTCCAGGTGGGCGCTTCAAATATTTACTTTGACCATGATTATGCACCTGAGATAGTGAAAAAGCGCAAAGAATATATCGCTATCAAGAAAGTGCTCAAAGCAAAAGGCATTCGCTTCCAAACACCGTTTACCAACATGAGGATCCACTGGGAATTGGGAGCGCGTACATATTCCAGCGCTCGGGAAGTCTACAACGAGATGAAGAAACGTGGAATCCAGGTGGAGGAGCCGGCTGCAGCTGATGTCAACACTGGAGCGGAGGCGCGTCTCCGGGAGCTGCTGGACTGGCAACCAGCGGGTAACAGCGGCGCAGGAGTGGCGCAGAGCGCGAGGAGCAAGCTGTAGGATTTCCAAAGGAGCATGTCCCAGTGAAAATGAGCAAAACAACAAGACACAACTCATCACTATTGTGAGTAAGCTCTGATTTATTACTTCGTGGGAGAGGACACTGTTTTTTTTATTTTTATGTTGGACTAATAGGATGGACGTGCTTTTTCCTAAAGACGCTTTCACTGTCCTTTTTGGGCCCTCTCAGCCTGAGAGGTTTAACCCTCGACTTGCCAACGGGGTCATGAGTGAGAAGAGCGAGCCTCTTCTCACCTTGGAAGTCAGTTATTGTTTTGTAATCTATTTGTGTTCTTTTTGTTGTTCTATTTGTGTTTCTTTTGTTTTTATTACAGTTCGTGTTCTGGGCTCAGGGGTCAAATCAGTCAAGGTAACTCTTTACATTAATGTCATATAATCTAAAAGTCGCATCCTTGAATGTAAATGGACTGAGTAGTCCAGTGAAAAGAAAAAGGGTCTTAGCTAAGCTGAAAAAAGATGGGGTGAAAATTGCTCTTTTACAAGAGACACATATGTCTAAACAAGAACATGATAAGTTCAAATCATTTGGTTACTCGAACGCATTTTATAGCTCTTGTAGAAATAGTAGAAAGAGGGGGGTTCTCACCCTAATTTCTAACTCACTGAACTTTGAACTGATATCTGAGAAGGGTGACAAAGAGGGTAGGTTTGTTATTATAAAGGGAATGATTGATAATGTCATTGTTACGATTGTTGATGTATATGTACTACCAGAGAGTGACAGAACCTTCTTAAAAATGCTCTTTGACTCTATTATCTCTTTTAGTGAAGGAGTTCTTATTTGTGCCGGTGACTGGAACACAATCCCTAATTTTACTCTAGATACAACAAGCAATAAAAAGCAAAAAACTGGTAGGTCAAAAGATCTAAATATTCTGATCAGGGAGATGGGAATGTTTGATGTCTGGAGGGACCTCCATATAAAGGAAAGAGAATACACTCACTACTCCTCTACACACAAAGTTCACTCTAGGATCGACCTGTTCCTGATGAACACCATAGATAGATCTAAAGTGAAGGAATGCTTAATTGGAACGTCTGATATCTCTGACCATAATGTTATTTATCTATCCATCAGCCTATCCAATAGACCTAAAACAACAATATGGCGCCTAAATGTAGGTATCCTTAATAATGAAACCACAACAAAGGAGATTAGAAATGAAATAAGGGAATGTATAAAAGATAATAACGATGGGCAAGTAAACCCCACCATGGTCTGGGACACGGTCAAGGCAGTAATGAGAGGGAGACTAATTTCAAGAACAGCCTATCTTAAAAAGATAAAAATACGAGGAACTGCAAAACACATTGAGGAAATTAGAACTAAAACAACAAACGTCTAACAATAGAGAAGTATCAAAACAAATAGCGAAAACTAAAAACAATATAAACGATATGGTACTTGAGGAACTTGAGAATAAATTACGTTTCTCCAAACAAACATTTTACGAATCAGGTCCAAAAGCTACACGGATTTTAGCTAGACAACTTCGCAAACATCAATTGAAACATTCAATTACCAAAATTAGAGACTCAACTGGTAACTTAACCTACGACGAGGACAAAATACATAAGACCTTTGAAAATTACTTTGAAAAACTATATTCTGCCCCAGAACCAGCTAATATAAATGCTATTGATAATTTCCTGACAGCTCTGGACCTCCCTTCGCTCGGATTAAGCCAAAACAAAGTTCTAACTGCTCCCATTACACAGAAAGAACTGGATGCAACAATTGGACATTTGAAAAGTAATAAAAGTCCTGGTTGTGACGGTTACCCAAATGAATGGTACAAAGTGTTCAGAAAGGAGCTTTCCCCTGCCCTACTCGACTCCTTTAACTGGACTTTGAGTAGGGCAGAGATTCCACCATCTTGGAGAGAGGCTGTAGTGTCTGTTCTCCCTAAAGAGGGGAAAAATGCTGAACACTGTGAATCATATCGCCCAATCTCAATTCTGAATGTAGATTATAAAATTTTTACATCAATAATTTCTAGGAGAATAGAGCACTACCTACCAGATTTAATACATGAAGATCAGACGGGATTCATCAAAGGCCGACAAACTCAAGACAGCATAAGACGAACATTACATATAATAACTCAAGCCAAAAAGCAGGACCTCAACGTTGCACTAGTTAGCCTAGATGCAGAAAAAGCTTTTGACCGGGTCAATTGGACCTTTCTATACAAGGTACTAGAACGTATGGGCTTTAATAATCAGTTTGTTAACTGCATACAATCACTATATGATAAACCACGGGCCAGAATAAAAATTAACGGGCATTTAACGAATAGCTTCCAACTACACAGAGGAACCCGCCAGGGATGCTGTCTAAGTCCAGCACTTTTTGCAATTTTCATTGAACCCTTGGCACAGGCCATTAGAGATAACAATGAGATAAAGGGTGTTAGTTTTGTAAATACTGAACACAAAGTTGGCCTTTTCGCAGATGATGTAATCGCATACCTCCAAAACCCAGATATAACGCTGTAACAGTTTTGTGAGACAGGCTTTTGTTTGGGGTGCCAGCCAGGTCTTTCTCCTGACATATAAGATGTCTAAATAAATAAATAAATAAATAAATAATAATATATTTGCCCTTTAACACAAAACTAGAACAAAGGATGTTAAACACTTAATGTGATCACACCCTTACACTAAATGAAATAAACCCATCAACTACATAATGTTTTTTTCAAAATCAAGTGTATTTACCCCTGGATACAAACAAAATTCCTCATAATAATTCATACAAAAGAAAGCAATATTTAACAAACTTAGTACTGTATTTAATCAATTCCACCGCCCGATGCTCGGCGGCACACAAAGTTCAACAATCCTGCTGCAGCAAACAGGTGGCAATTTATCCACACAAACAAAACAATAATTCAATAAATAATAACTCAATTTAAAGAGGAATGTGGCTCAAGCAGTTAATCTCTGTTCCCAAACCCAGTGCTCGGCGGCACACAAAGTTTTAAACCAAACTTTAGTTCACCCAAGAATAATCCCTTAATTTAAAGAGGAACGTGGAGTGAAAGAGTGCTCGGCGGCACACAAAGTTTTAATAACCCACAGCTGGTTTGTTTCACTCACGCTACCAACGATGGGGGGGGGAAGACAGTTCAAACAGAAGTCATTTTGTTGCTTCCAGTCGAAGGCTCCAGTAATCCAAACGGAGGCTCCAGTAATCCAAACTCACGTCGTCCACACTTCCAAACAGCTGAAGATGACACACCCCGCTCCTCTTCATGCTTCCTCTCCGCTTCCTTTCACATTTCTCAAAAAGGGGCGTGTTCACCGGTGGATCAGCTGGTTTATCTGTCAGCGTGTTAGGGGATAATTGCTCCAAAACAATAAAGGGATGGAGAAATTTAGGATTTTAAGCGCATAATATTTATTGGTGAAGGTTCAGGCTGTTACACTCCCCCTTCCCTGAAGAAAGCCGAAACCTGTGGAGGCGCTGTATTGTCGGCATTAAAACCCTTTAAATTCCTCCTCATCGCTGTCCTCCTCAAAAATCTTTAGGAGTGTCTTTCTTTGCTCCCTGTCAACTTCTTCAGCAGTAGGATAGCAAGGTTTCATTTGTGTCACATTTACTATGCGAAGATCCTCCCCAGTGTCCTCCAAGACGATTTCATAGTTCACAGGTCCTAGTTTTTGGACAATTCGGTAGGGACCTTTCCAACGTGGAGCAAGTTTGGCAGAATAAGACCTATCTGCCCTTGAGATGGGGTGAGTGCGAAGCCATATCCGATCTTGAATCTTGAAGTCAGCTTCTCTTCTTCCTTTGTCATAGTACTTTTTTTGTTTTTTGCGTGCCTTTTCCAAGTTGTGGGTAACCAGGTGTCTGAGTTCAGTCAATTGTTTGGCTGTGGGATATGCAGGCGAATCTGGATCACATAGGTGTGGTTGGAGTTCATTATCTAGGGGTCCTCTTAAAGAACGACCAAGGTTGAGTTCGGCAGGGGTCACTCCTGAGGATTCATGTACAGCCGAGTTGAGAGCAAAGCGGAATTCCGGTAAGTATTTATCCCAGGTTTTATGTTTTTCTTCCACATATGATGCAATCATTGCCTTGATGTTGCGGTTTATCCTTTCTGTTAGGTTGGTTTGAGGGTGGTATGGTGATGTCCGCTTCCGCTGGAGATTCCAACGCTTGCAGATGTCTTCAAACACAGATGATACAAACTGTGGACCTTGGTCGGAGAGGATGTAGGTTGGTGTACCCCAACGAGTGAGTATTTCTTTGTTCATAATGTGAGATACAGTCTCTGCTGTCGCCTTGCGGAGAGGAAATAGTTCTATCCAGCGAGTGTAATAGTCAACAAATACTATTACATACAGATTTCTGCTGGTACTGCGAGGTAATGGTCCCATGAGATCCACCCCTAGCATCTCCCAAGGTTTGTGGACTAGAGTCTGTTGAAGCTTTCCACGTGGTCTCCGGTTCTCAGGCTTGTAAAGCTGGCATACCTTACAATTGCGCACATAATCTCTCACATCCAGGCTCATCTTGGGCCAAAACACAAGGGCTTGTAATCGCTTGTATGTCTTATATCGTCCAAGGTGTCCGGATAAGGGATCGTCATGATAGTGATGAAGCAACTGTTGACGGAGAGACGATGGAATGTAGATTTGATGCAGAGATTTATGAGGTAATTGTGTCACTTTGTACACTTTATCTTCCACAATGGTGAATTTGGTTGTTGAACTCTCAATGATTTCTCCCGTTTCAGTGATTTTTGTATAAAGGCTCTGTACATCAGGATCAGTCTGCTGTGCTTTCCAGATATCCTCATCAGTTATTTGTAGATGTTGTGAGGTATCCTTCATTGAACGTAACACCGCAGCACAGGTGGGTGATTGATTGTAGTTCATTGGTGCTCTCGATAGGGCATCTGGCACTGTATTGTATTTACCTTTACGGTATTCTACCGTAAAGGTGAATTCTTGAAGGCGAAGAGCCCAACGGATCAATCTTGTGCTGGGTTTTGTGGTTTTAAAGACCCAGACGAGGGAAGAATGGTCAGTTATAACAGTAAAATGCCTCCCTTCCAGATAATATCGCCATTTTTCAAGAGCCCATACCACAGCAAGACACTCTTGTTCCGTGGTAGAATAATTTCTCTCTGCTCTATTTAAGGTGCGACTGGCAAAGGCAAGAACATGCTCTGACCCAAGTCCTGTTGTTTGAGCTAGGACAGCACCCAAACCAACTTCACTTGCATCTGTATAAACAATAAATGGGAGATTAAAATCAGGATGTCCAAGTATTGGTGGTGAGACAAGGTGATTTTTTAGAGCCTCAAAAGCTGCTTGACATTGGGGAGTCCAGAGGTACTTTGCCCCTTTCCGTTTTAGAGCATTGAGGGGTTCAGTGAGCTGTGAAAATCTTGGCACAAAGCGATGGTACCATCCAGCCAGTCCGAGAAATCGTTGCAGCTCTTTAATGTTCTGGGGTATCGGAAAGTCCTGAACAGCCTTTATTTTTTCAGCATCCACTTCTACTCCAGCAGATGAAACAGTATGACCCAGAAACTTTAATGATGTACGGAAAAATTGGCTCTTTTTCATGTTTACAGTTAGATTTGCCATCTCCAGTTTGTCAAAAACAGCTTGTAGGTCAAACATGTGCTGTTCTGGTGTGGTGGAATAAATAATGATGTCATCCAAGTAGACAAAACAATTGCTTCCTCTCAAGTCTCCTAGAACTGTCTCCATTATACGTTGGAAAGTGGCAGGTGCATTTTTTAGTCCGAAGGGCATCACTTTAAATTGGTATAAGCCAAGAGGACAGATAAAAGCAGTCTTTTCACGACTTTCTTCATCCATTTTAACCTGCCAGTAGCCACTGTTGAGGTCCAAAGTTGTGAAAACAGCTGCTCCATGTAGTGATTCCAATATTTCTTGGAGGTTAGGGATGGGATAAGCATCAGTGTGTGTAGCAGCATTTAGTTTTCTGTAATCCACACAGAATCTTGCTTTTGGTTCTTGCTTTTTTGGTACCAGGACCACTGGAGCAGCATACGGAGAAGTAGATGGCTCTATAACATCTTTTTCCAACATCTCTTGTATGTGCTCCTTGATGATCTGAAGCTTGATGGGTGACACACGGTAAGGTTTTTGTTTGATAGGTACTTGGTGTGTGAGGAAAATCTTGTGTGTGAGAACTCCCGTGCGACCCAAAGTATGGGTACAAACATTCTTATTGTGTTGTAGTTGATGTAACAATTGTCTTTTTCCAAAATCATCCAGATGAGCATTATCTGTGGCTACCTCCAAGAGGTCCTGGCGTATAGGAGAAGAGGTTAATAGTTGTGGACGTATTGCAGAAAAGAAGGCAACATGAGGTTGAAATAGCTCTCTGGGCTTTAAAGCAGATGCACTTATAAATGGATAACGGTGATTTTTGTTTGTTTTAAACCAGTAACTATGTTCAGAGACGTCAAACTGTAAGCCAGAAAAGAAAATAAAGTCAAGTCCCACTACAGCCGAGAAAGCCAGGCTCTTTGCAGGCAGGATCACACAAGGCAATGTCACTGTTTCAGATTGTATGGTCAGAGTAAGATCACTCCATCCCAGTGGTTGCCGCCCTTCTCCATCTGCTAAATACAAAGGTTCTCTGGTCCATGGTTTGAGTACATTATGAGAATCCCTCACTCCTGACCAAATATCCTCATTTATCAGGGTGTAAGATGAGCCTGTGTCTAGGATGGCAGTTCCTTTCCAATGACCCACTTTCAATGGAATCACCAACTGACAAGGCAGAAGGGTGTCATCAGTTGATTTCGAATAGCTCACAGAGGCGGTAGCTCTTGTCTGCTCTGGGAGAGTCAATGAGTGGGATGGTGCTTGACATTGATTTTGAGAATTACTAGGAGTCTGTGCCTCTGAAGAATTTGTAGTTTGCATCCTTTGTTTATTAGCCTTCCACTGTGGGCAGGAAGCAGGTGCATGGTGTCCTTTGCAGCGCCAACAGTACACTTGAGATGGTGGTCGATTGGAGGCAATTGGATTCTGCTCAGTTGATGCACTTTTCATAATTGGCGATGCAGCAGCCTCACTGATAGGGTTTTTTTGAATTGTTTTCCACAAACTTTTCCTCTGTTCATATTGCAGTTGATTCTGTTGGTCCTTCTCCAGTTGCTGTCCCAGGCGGACAAGTTCATCCACAGAAGTAACTCTATTTCTCAGTTGGCTGGCTAGTTGAGGGTTGATGTTTTTCAAGATTAATTTAACAACTTCCTCTTCGCTTATAGTCGTCTTCCAACGTGTGCACAGTGATTGATACATGTAGGCAAAGTCTCGGATGCCTTCATCCTCTTTTTGGATTCTGTTGCGTACTCGCTCAGCCAGCTCATCCTCATAATCCTCTGATAAGAAAGCTGCACGGAATTGTTTGTTGAATTCTCTCCAGGTTTGTATTTTATGACGTGCCACATCCCACCAGTCCCTGGAGGTACCATGTAATACGTTACGAAGAGTGGCCATAAGCTCTTCATCAGTGAGTGGATTGAGGGCCAAAAAATCCTCACACCTCTCTAGGTACTGAAGGGGATCAGCAGAGTCCTCAATTTTTCCAAAAGTTGGAAACTGTAGTTTGATAGGGCTTTTTCCCAATATTCTGCTTCTGGTTTCGCCTTGGATGGTTGAACTTCCAGTAGACTCAAGCAGATCATCCTGTTTACCATCTCTTACTGTTGACTGCAATCTGGGATGGCCTACAACCTTTAGGTGTTTCTCTCGAAGTAGGTCATCTGGGTAGATTTGTACACCTGCATGTCCAGTTGAAGTAGTTGCTCTTGCACTGTGAATTTCCTCAGCCATGGAGTGTAAAGTGTTAAGACAGACAGAAAGTTCTTCTTTTACTGGGTGGATGATATCAGGTATGAGTTTTGTAGTAATTTCAGCATACTGTTCCTTTAACCGCCATCCCAGTGAAGTGTCAAACTGTGTTCTCAAATACTCCACGCGTTGGTCCACATGCTTAACAAGCTCTCTTTGCTGCTTCAGAAATGAGTCTGTTAGTTTTGTGCTCATTTGATCCATTT
>JBBPBX010054542.1:0-23426 GCA_038048925.1 Garcialebias charrua | reverse complement strand
TGTGGGCCCCTTACCAAAAACTAAGCGTGGACACCTATATCTGTTAACAGTTATGGATGTTGCTACACGTTATGTGGAAGCTTTTGCTTTGCGTAACATTTGTTCAAAAACAATCTTAGATTGCCTTCTTAAGTTTTTTACTCAGTTCGGGCTTCCTAGAGAGATCCAGTCCGATCAGGGCTCTAACTTTATGGCCGGGGTTTTTCAAGCAGTGATGAAAGAGTTAGGGATTGAGCACTTCAAGTCATCTGCGTACCATCCACAGTCACAGGGGGCCTTGGAACGATACCATCAGACTCTTAAGGCCATGATCAGGACCTACTGTGTGGATCAGCCTGGGGAGTGGGACAAGAGTGTTCCATTTCTATTGTTTGCTATCCGTGACTCTGTCTGTGAATCTACAGGTTTTAGTCCGTTTGAGTTGGTCTATGGACATGAAGTGAGGGGTCCCTTGAAGTTGGTTAAAGAGAAATTTCTGGCTAAAGAACCTGACAGAAACGTTTTGGATTACGTTTCTGAGTTTAAGGAGCGCTTGAAAGCAGCTTGCACTCTGGCTAATGGTCAGTTACAACAAGTCCAAAGAAAGATGAAAAGCCGTTTTGATCGAAAAGCTGTTTCTAGAGAATTTGTAGTTGGGGATAAAGTGTTGTTGCTTTTACCCATTCAAGGTGACCCCCTTCAAGCAAAGTTTTCTGGACCATACATAATTAAAGAAAAAGTCGGTGAAGTCAACTATGTAATATCTACCCCAGACAGGAGAAAGTCGACCCGTTTGTGCCATGTGAACCTGATTAAGCCATATTATGAACGGAATGCACTATCACCAGTAGTGGTGTGTGTTGGTCACCCGAATCAAGAGAAAAAAAAGGATTCAGATGAACTGGATTGTATGGGTCCTAAGGATCTTAAGTTGGCAAATAGTGCAGTATTGGCTGATCAGGAGACGTTTTTGAGTCATTTAACTGCTCAGCAAAAAAATGATGTGACAGTTCTTCTGAAGAAATTTTCTTTGCTGTTTGGCGACTCACCGGGTTTAACATCCTTAACAGAACATGACATAGAGGTTGGTGTTTCTCCTCCAGTTAAACAACATCCATATAGAGTAAATCCTGACAAGATGGATAAAATTAGACAGGAGGTGAAATACATGTTACAACATGACATCATTGAGCCAAGTATGAGTGAGTGGAGCTCTCCCGTAGTAGTAGTTCCAAAACCTGATGATTCCATTCGACTTTGTGTTGACTACCGAAAAGTAAACACTTTAACGAAGTCTGACTCTTTTCCGATCCCTAGAATAGAGGATTGTATTGATCGAATTGGTTCAGCCAAGTTCGTTTCAAAGTTTGACCTTCTGAAAGGATACTGGCAAGTCCCTTTGTCAGAACGGGCAAAGGAAATCTCTGCCTTTTGTACAACTGATGGCTTATACCAGTTTAAGGTGTTACCTTTTGGGGTTAAAAATGCTCCTGCTTCTTTCCAGAGGTTAATGACTCGGGTCACAGAAGGTTTGTCCAACTGTACAGTTTACATTGATGATGTAGTGTTGTATGCTGATACTTGGGAACAGCACATGGAAGATATGACACACTTCTTTGAGAGATTAGAAGAGGCTGGTCTTGTTATCAACTTGCCAAAGAGTGAGATAGGCAAGGCTTCCATAACCTACCTTGGACATGTAGTAGGACGAGGCGAAGTTCGACCTCGTGCTGCTAAAGTGCAAGCTATAGCTCAGATGTCAGCTCCAAAGACAAAAAAGGAACTTATGAGATTTCTTGGAATGGCTGGGTTCTACCGAAAGTTTGTCCCAAATTTTGCTACAGTGGCTTCGCCTTTAACCGATCTATTACGGAAGTCTACAAAGTTTGTTTGGACAGATTCTTGCACAATGGCATTTGAACAACTTAAGGCCATTTTGTCCTGCGAACCTATCCTAACAGCTCCCAGTTTTTTTCTGCCATTTAAGCTAGCTATTGATGCTTGTGATGTAGGGGTAGGAGCTGTACTCTTGCAAGAAGATAATTTCGGAGTAGACAGACCTGTGGCTTATTTTTCCAAGAAGTTAAATCTGCATCAACGCAGATATTCCACTATAGAAAAGGAGGCTCTGGCTCTGGTACTTGCCATTCAGCATTTTGAGATCTATGTGTCAAGTGGTGCGCACTTTGTTAAAGTGTATACTGATCATAACCCACTTACCTTTCTGGAAAAGTTTAAAATGAAAAATCAGCGAATTTTCCGGTGGGGCTTGATATTACAGCCTTACAATCTTATGATAGAACACATCGCGGGGAAAGATAATGTAATTGCTGATGTTCTGTCAAGAATGTGAGAAATGGGTTGAAGATGTAGGAAGTTTATTGGACTAAAATAAATAAAATAAAAAAATAAAATAAAATAAAAAAAAATGAAAGAGATAATAATTAAAAAAATATATATATATATAAACATATATAATTTTTTTTTTGTTTAAGGGGGGAAGTGTTACGTGGTCACTCTTTTTTTGTCTTTTGTTTGTTTTATTATTTTTATATTTTGGCACCTTTGACGGTTCACTGGTGGAGGGGGGCGGGGCTCAGCCAGTCTAAGTGTTTTTAGCTGCGCTGATAGCACACCTGCAGGGTGATTGTGACGGATGGAGTGGCGTGTTGGACGCTACTGCAGCAGTGGAGTTTTGTGAAGAAGTAAATATCTTAAAGGACGGTGCGGAAGGCTCTGGAGAAAGAAACCGAGCATTCACCTCGGGACGGAACCCAGAGGGAGCGTCGGATGGTTTTGGCCGGGTTTGTTTTGGATGAACCGGCTGGACGCTAACAGATTACAGTACATGCACCGGGGAAGTTAACACGCCTGCTAACAACAACCACAGATGGAAACACAAGTGGTGCGCTTTTAAGAGAAAAGAAAACTTATAAAGGAAAACAAAAAAACAACAACTATTGAACGGTGACGGATGAAGGACCGTGCGGGCTCGCCCCTCCAGGATGTCAGCTGATTGAGACTCTGATCGGACATCTAAAAGGTAAGCCCCACCTCACTGTGTGTTCCGTCTCTGGTGCCAGTTTTGTTTCTTTTTGTTTCTTTTCTTTCTCATCGCGCACTTATAGTTGCGGTCCTACTCTCCAGTACAAAGAACGAGCTGGGGAGAGTAGCGATTACGTAACACATACACACAGCAAAAAACCCTCCCCCCCCTCACCTCCCCTCCTATACCGGATCTACTACCCCAACAAGTATCCACCTATTATTCAGACATCAATCAATACAAAGCACAAGTTTGTAAAAGGAGCCGACCTTTGGCCTTTACACAAATTTATCTGCTGAAATATTTTCTACATAAGCTATAAATGGCTGCCAAATATCATAAAATGCGTTTACAGATCCTCTAACAGTGTATCTTATCTTCTCCAAATGGATGAAAGACATGACCTCTCTTAACCAGTGTCCATATACTGGAGGATGTGGATCTTTCCATCGAAGGAGTCTTCTAGCCAGTAGAGAGCAGAAAGCTAACACAGTCCTCTGATTTTTGCTGAAGGAAGTCTCTGTTGCAGCCACCCCAAAGAGAGAGATGAATGGTGATGGATGAACAGTTTGTCCAAATAGTCCTGAAAGAGTGTCAAAGATGCCTTGCCAGTAACCATGTAACTTTGGACAAGTCCAGAATGTGTGTAGAAGTGTGGCTGAAGATTGTTTGCAACGATCACACGTCGGGTCGAGGTCCTTTTTGAATTTGCTTAATCTGTCCTTAGACCAATGTAAACGATGTACTACCTTGAATTGAAGTACAACATGGTTCAAACATATTGAGGACGAATAGATATTTTCAATAATTTTTTGCCATACTGTGTCCGAAATGGATTCCTCCAAGTCCGTCTCCCACTTACACTTCAACGTGTCTAAATTGGTATCATTATATGAGCTGAGCAAGGAATAAACTTTACTCATAGAACGTTTTGTTACTGACTTACACATCAGAATTTCATCTAAAAGAGAAACAGGAGGACGTAGAGGAAAGCATCCAGAGTTTGACGTTACAAAATGTCTCAATTGTAAATACCTGAAAAACTGTGACTTGTGGACATCAAATTTCTGTGTTAGCTGTTCAAATGAGGCAAATTTATTGTCTATATACTGTAAAGATCATATAGAGAATTTATTCCTTTTGAGCCCCAAACATTGAAAGCAGAGTCTATTAGTGAGGGAGCAAACATGTGATTATTTGATATTGGAGCATAAAATGATAATTCTGTCTTATTAAAAAACCTTCTGCACTGAATCCAGATTTTATTTTGTGAGTTACCACTGGATTAAAAGTATAAGTTGAAAATGGTTTATTGAACGGTAACTGGGAGCAGACTAAAGCAGAGGGGGAGCTAGATGTGATTGAATTCCTCTCTAAGGTCACCCAGGTAGGAGCCGGATTGTCCTCTCTCAACCAATACAGTAAAGCTCTGATATTAGCCGCCCAGTAATAATATAAAAAATTGGGGAGTGACAAACCACCAAGACCACAGGGTATCTGCAGCATCTTACTGCCTATTCGTGGATGCTTTTTATTCCAAATAAATGATGACAATTCACTATTTAGATTGGAGAAGAAAGTCCTGGTGAGGAAAACTGGTATGTTCTGAAATAAATAGAGTAATTTGGGTAATATTGCCATCTTGATCACATTGATCCTGCCCCCAAGGGATAGAGGCAAGGATGTCCATGTAGCAATGTCTTTCCTAAGTTTCACCAGAAGAGGCAGATAGTTTGCTTTATAGAGATCTTTGTGGCTGTGAGTAATCCAAATACCAAGGTATTTAAATTTGACAGAACTAATTTTGAAAGGAACTGGACCCATATGCTGCTCCTCTATTGGGGTCACAGGCATCAATTCACTTTTTTGAAGGTTAACCTTATAGCCAGATATGTTTCCAAATTTTTTAAGTAAAATAAGTAACTCAGGGATACTAGACAAGGGATCTGATATATAAAGAAGTGTATCATCAGCATATAGGGAAACCTTATGTTCAGTGTCAAACCGGTTGATACCTTTAATTTCTGTACTATTCCTCAAAGCCACTGCAAGTGGTTCAATCGCGATCGCAAATAAGAGTGGTGAAAGTGGGCAACTGGGCATCCCTGCCTCGTACCACGTTTCAATTCAAAATAGCTGGATAGATTACTGTTGGTACGTACAGCTGCCATTGGCATGGTATATATCAGCTTCACCCATGAGACAAATTTAGGACCGAAATTAAACATCTCTAAAGTCTTGAAAAGATAGTTCCACTCCACCCGGTCAAACGCTTTCTCAGCATCCAGTGAGATTATAATCTCATCACAGTTGTGACCGGGTGGGGCGGAGGTGTACAATACATTAAACAACCGTCTGATGTTAGAGAAGGAATGACGATTTTTAACAAAGCCAGTCTGGTCAGGTGAGACAATTGTAGGGATGATCTGTTCGAGTCGATTCGCCAACATCTTTGCAAGAATTTTTGCATCAGTGTTTAAAAGCGATATCGGGCGATATGAACTGCAGCTCAGAGATTCTTTATCCTTCTTTAAAAGCAATGAAATTACAGCTTGACGCATAGATAATGGCAATAATTGTGTGGCCAGTGATTCCTCAAGAACTGATAATAGCAAAGGAGAAAGTAAATCTGAAAATTTCTTAAAGAATTCTGTCGGGAAGCCATCTGGTCCTGGAGATTTTCCATTTTGCATGTTATTAATTGCAGACTTTATCTCAACTAAAGAAAAATCTCTCTCCAACTCATTAGACAGGTCAGAGCTTAGTGAAGGAATTTTGACATCTTTGAAAAAATCATCCACTTCAGTTGGGTTAAGTGAGGCTTCAGAAGTGTATAATGATTGGTAAAATTTACTGAAACATTGATTAATTCCTGCATTATCATAACATTTTACACCATAATCATCATTTATTGCTGGGATATCCTGTTTAGCCGAACGCTGCCGTAACTGCTGTGCAAGAAGGCGTCCAGCCCTCTCACCATGCTCATAGTAGCCCCACCTAGATTTGGATATTAAATATTCGGCCTGTTGTGTAGATAAGATGTTAAACTCTGTTTGGAGTAATATACGTTTCTTAAGTGATTCTTGTGTAAAAATGTGGCAGCACTCCCTGTCTAATTGTGGAATCTGATCAGTTAGCAATTTTAGCCGTTCGGCATCTTTCTTCTTTTTATTTGCACAGTAAGAAATAATTTGCCCCCTTAAATAAGCCTTTAAAGATTCCCAAACAGTGCCAAGTGGCATCCCAGGAGTCCGATTAACATCAATAAAAAACTTTATTTCGGATGCAAGCATCTTGACAAAGTCCTCATCAGAAAGAAGTATGGGGTTAAGCCGCCACGGGCGATAAACTAATTGTGTAACAGGGACGTTCAGTTTCATTTTGAGTGGACTATGATCAGAAAGGTCCTAGAAAGGTCCTAAGGTCCTAGAAAAGATTGTTTTTATTCAACTTCAATCTTTTCTAGAGCTCAACAACCTGTTTGAAAAATTTCAGTCAGGTTTTCGAGCTCGTCACAGCACTGAATCTGCACTGCTCAAAGTACAGAATGACATTCTTCTGTCCCTGGATGCAAAAAACCCTGCTCTGCTGGTGATGTTAGACCTCTCAGCAGCTTTTGACACCGTCGACCATCAGGTACTAATCAACCGCTTGTCTCAGCTGGTTGGCCTCCAGGGAGCTGTGCTTGAGTGGTTCAAATCTTACCTGTCTGGGAGAACTTTTTCTGTCATGATAGGCGATCTGTCCTCCTCTTCATCAACCCCTCTGACCTCTGGCGTACCACAGGGATCTATTCTAGGGCCAGTCCTCTTCTCTCTTTACATGCTGCCATTAGGATCAATCATTGCACGTCATAACCTGTCTTTTCACATGTATGCAGATGATTTACAAATCTATCTGCTAGGGATGTGCCGATCAGGTTTTTTGAAACCGATACCGATCACCTATGTGTGACGATCACCGATACCGATCACATTTACCGATTGCTAATATGTGTGCCGATCACATATACCGATCACCGATCAGATGGATAAATAACATGACTGCTGCTTCTGGCTACAATATCTGAAAACTATTCAGATCTTGTAGCCAGAAGCAGCACTCATGTTATTTTCAGAACCATAAAATCACCATTCAGACAAAAACATATTTTTACTCATTTATTTCAAAAAATGTTAGTTTACCTTAATAACTTTCAATAAAAAAAAACTTTCAATAAAAAAAAGGTTTTTTATTGTTGTTTTAAAAAACACATCTACATCATATAAAAAACTAAAATACCCCAGTTGCTACTTAAAGCTGCACTATGTAACTTTGTAACAAAGTAAATAAAAGTAATTATGAACTGCATTATCAAAGAAAAATGTTTGTTTTGTTTACCTTACTAACCTTTACCTTACTAACTTTCAATTTAAAAAAAAACTTTCAATAAAAAAAAAAGTTTTTTTTTTTTTAAACACATCTATTACTTCATATAAAAAACTAAAATACCCCATTTGCAACTTAAAGCTGCACTATGTAACTTTGTAGTGCAGTCTAATTTTCTAACAAAATAATTAAACATATTTCTTCACTCTGTCACTATCTACTGACAGACTGATGTTAGACAAAGTAATTTATGAAAAAAACTAGTCCCCTTGCTTCTCTATCAGTTTATAAAAACACTACAAACACAGATTGACCCGTCCTTTACTGTGTTTTTAGTGTTTTTATAAATGCTGATAGAGAATCAAGGGGACTATAGTTTTTTTCAGAGATTACTTTGTCTAACATCAGTCTGTCAGTAGATTGTGACAGAGTGAAGAAATATGTTTACATTATTTTTTTTAGAAAAGTTACACACTGCACTAGAAAGTTACATAGTGCAGCTTTAAAGAACATATGGTCTTAGACCTTAACGATGGTGAACACACACGGTATTAAGAATCAGAAGTCCTCCTTATGATTTGGTGGTGGTGATAAGCATTGTGGGAAGATTCTTCTTAATAAACAGGAGCATCTCAGCTTTTTCAGTCTTGAGTCTATTCCTTTGTTCATCCACAATGTTGGATGCAGCACTGAATAAGCGCTCACTCTCCACGCTTGTGCAGGGTGCAGACAGGTAAGCTCTTGCTACTCTAGCAAGTTCAGGAAACCGTACCTTATTAATGTTCCAGTATTCCAATGGTGATGCACTTCTAGAGATGGGTGGCTCTGCGAGGTAGATAATCATCTCTGATGGTGATGCACCATCTGCGTGATACTGCTGCATGGTTTCTTCTGCCATGATTTCTCCAAACATTGAAGACAACGATCCTGCTCGTGGAACTTTCGCTACTGGCTCCCCTGTTTTGGCAGCTTCAGGTGTTTTGTTTGCGTTCCTTTCAGCGGCTTCTGTCAACAGACCAACAAGCAGTCTTTGTGTTTTGGTCTTGAGTCCTTCTGAAAAAAGTCTGTCTTTGTACCCACAGTAAAAATGCCAGTGTTAAAATCTCAGGTGTAGTGTTAAATAAAGAGTGTGAGTGTTGTTTTAACACCACACAGCTTTAAAAAAACACTGCCTGCGTAATATTCGTCATATTTGCATTGTTAAATTCCAGTGCTAATTGGGTGGTGTTGCTTTAAGCCCCGCCTTCGCGTAACGTCTGCAGGGTGCCTTCTACTTTCTGTCGTGTTGCCACCAGTCACTGGTCGATATGGCTTCTGTTCGCACACGAAAGACACAATTCTTTCCTAAAGGTAAGCTAAATATCTGTACATGACTATTGTTTTGTTGGGAATGTGCTTTTTAGTTTGAAATATTGGCGATGTGTTATGTAAAAAGCTAACATTGCAAACAGCTAGCTTCAGAGGAGTTCATTTTCCGTAAGGTTACTCAAAATAATAATAAAAAAAGGTTTTAATCCAACATAAATGTCGAATGTTTTCAACTATTTTACATAATTTATGGTTTCATTGTGGCTGTTGTCTGGTTCGTCCTGTTGCTGGGTAAACTTTTGAGACGGAACGCAAAAGAGCGCGAAAAAAGTCCACCATAGAGCTCCGTAGATTAGACGTAAAGCAATTTTTGACGTAAATCCAAACATACGTTCTGCACCACATGTACAGTTCTGTATTACCAAGCACTTAGCCTATCCTAACACAGTGCCCTACATAATAAAAAAAACACACATATGTTTTTGAGCCATAATGAAGTGAAAAAAAGAGTTAATGGCCTATATTTGCTGGTGACTCGTATTCTTACGTCCATCCTCCGTATTGCGTTTACGACGTAAAACCAACGTCCGCCTCTGTCTATCCGCCGTACTCCGTTTACGACGTAAAACAGAAACAGCGTTCATAGTACAGTACTGTACCAGTAGCAAAGCAAGTCACGTTACGGACTGCGGTAAAGTGAGCCTCCACTCAGCTCCGTCAGCTCTCACTAGCGTATTTGTGCACGTTTACAAGATACGGTAATGCTGCGGCGACTAGCTGCGTGTTGCTTTTGTTGTCGTACGGCTAGCTGGCAGGGAGTGGATTCTGACGACTAGCTAGCTAGCTCAACACTCTAGCTTGGATAAAGTTTAGCTGAAAGAGCTAACGTGTTCAAAGTGATAGTGGAAGGGATAAATAGCTGGTTTTTAACATCTGTAAGGTGTTGTTAAAGCTTGGATCTTGTCCCTTTTGTGCTCTGCAGAAATGCTGTGTTCAAGTGGCATCAGACAGTCCAGAAATGGGTTTGTGTTCCAGTAACAGATGACTGCTATGATTACTTGAAATTCATGCACGAGGGTAAGTTGAGTACTAATTATGATGTTGTAGCAGCTGCCATTAAATGAAGTAAGCTTAACGTAGTTTATCTCAAATTATGCCCAGAATGCTTATTAATCAACCCCTGTCTTTGTTCAAGTAATAATTAAGTCATTATTTTTCATAAAAATGGTGATGTCAAACAATATGGGTAACTTTAAAGACAAAATGTACCATTTCAACCACCAGTTCATTGTCTGAAAATGCTATTCAAAATATTTTCTAATTATAAATTTAATTGGCTCTTACAAGTTCTAACCGTATGCTATAAATTAGTTAAGGTGTGTATTTTTTTTCCTTCCAGTTTATGCTAAATTCAATTTGTCAAGTGAAATATGTGTAGACCTGAAAGACTCTTCTGGAGTTGATGTGGATTCTGACATTTTTGATGAACTCCTGAGGTCTGCAACAGTATCTTTCAAAAGTAGTCACTAAGCACTTTGGTAAGATTTAAAAGCATTAAAACAAGTGTTCCTTCTAATGCATTTTAAAAATATATAAATCAAAAGTTAAGTTCAAGTTGTAATGTCTTCTAAACTTTATACAGTGGGCGTCGTTGACGAGAGTGAGGTAACAGACGCTTCCTTCAGTTCTGAGTCAGCCTCGTCACTTGAATCTTCAAGCTCAGCAAGCTCATCTACAGTGATCACAGAGAACACAGAGAAGACGACTGGGTGAAGGACCACCTGATGGCAAAACATGTGAGTTGTGTCAAGGTGGAAAATAGAATGATCCATTTTAAAATTCATTCATTTAAAGGCAAGCTAAAAGTAGCATCAGTCCATCCACCCACCCATCCATCCATCCATCCATCCACATCCACCTACACACCCATCATCCATACCCACACATCCATCTGTCCATCGATACATCCATCCACACTTCCATCTATCCACCCATCAATCCATCCACCCACTCATCCATCCGTCCACCCTTCCATCTATCCATCCTTCCACCCATTCATCCATCCACACATCCATCCATCTACTCATCCATCCATACATACATCCACGCTTCCATCCATCCATCTACTTATCCTGTTGTCCCTTTCCAGGTCAGGGGCAACTGGTGCCTATCTCCAGCACTCACTGTACGAGAGGTGGAGGACATCCATCACAGAGCTAAAAGTATAAAATAAAATATGGACAGCTAAATAGCATAAAGTATGCAGAAGTAGTTTGGTTGCAAAAAAAAATACTTAAAAATAAAAAACAGGATACCAGCCAGTCAGAATTTTCTGGATCTTGCAGTGACATTCTGCTCATGTGTACAGGTGGCTGGCAGGTTGCATGTTGAGCTGCAGCGAGTCAGTGGAGCTGTTCCTGTGAGTCTTTCCTGGGCGGACGAGTCATCAGAGAATTCCAGTGAATGTAGCTGCTACGAGGTCATGGACACCAACGGAGAGATCGTCCACATGTCCAAAAGGCTCAGCTGCAGGGTAAGAAAGCCCACACCTCTTGGCAGGTTACAACAAAGACTTTAAAAGTCTTTCCTTCTGAGAGAATCGTTGTTTGTCTCGTCCAGGTGAGGATCAAAGAGACCACGGGGCTGCCGCTCAACCTGTCCAACTTTGTCTTCTGTCAGTACACATTCTGGGAGCACAGCGAGCCCACCGTGGTTCCTCCCATGGTCAGCCCTGACAGACCTTCTTCTCGAAGCTCTGACGCTCACTTCACTGTCCAGTTTGATCACTGCAAGGTACAGGAAGAGTCTCTGATGCCTCGATTCTTGTCAGTTTTATTTTCAAATCATCTTTACCCTGACCCTTCTTGTTTTCTCCAGGACTTTGTTGTGCATGTGACAGATGAGTTTTTGGAGTTCATCTCAGATGGAGCTTTGGCCATAGAAGTGTTTGAATGAAGGCAACATTTAAGCATAGACAGAATATGCTATATGATCTGGACCAGTCATCACTCATCTTGGATCACTTCCCTAGATTCTTGGATACACCAGGCTTGGTGAGAAACTCTGAGATTTGATTAACCGAACTTTTGAATTGGGTTTTTTAATGGTATTTTTTCTTTTTTTTAGATTGAGCAGGACTTCATCATGCTCTTTGGAGAAGACATCTTGGGGAAGTTCATTGCAAGATGGCCAACGTTCTACAAACCAAAGGTCATCACTGTCAGCAAAAGCCTTCGACAGAGCGTTCCACTGGATGACCTTCTGTCTGCTCAGGAGGAATCACGTGATTATGGTATGTACTGATAGATAAATATGTTCAACAGTCTTTTCTATGTATGCATTTTCATGTCGTAATTCTAATGATTGCTTGTGTTATGATTTTATCAGAATGGGATAGCGACTTGGCAGCCATTCTCCTGCTGGTTCATCTATTGCCTCCAACCCCCAAAGGGAAGAAACGTGTAAAAATTAGTGCAACTGAGGCAGCTCATCGTGTTGTGAAGTTCATGAAGGTATGTTTTTCACATGCATTATTGCGCTTCACTTACAGTAAATTGATCTCAGTTTTACAAGACTGTATAATGTAAAGTCATTATTTGTTTTTATTTGTATTATAAATTTATAGTTAATTTTGGAGGGGATGGGAGGGATCAAGGTGAATTTTATGACGAAATGGGAAAAAAATTGGTTATGGGAACATAATGTCACAAAGAATTGTATGAGCCTATTAGAACTGATCTTTTCACTGAAGCTCACAGGAGTTTCCTTGCAAGTCACATCCACTTTTGTGGCATGGTCACAGCTAAAGGAAGGTGGAAAGTGTTCTTAATTTGTTGCTTGTGAGGGTCTAAAACCATTATTTCTAATGTGCTGTCTCTCAATCTTAGGTGGGGACAAGCATGGCGACATTCCTTGGCAAAGTTGGATCTGCACAGCCCTTCCTCCTCTGCGTTGGAGAAAAGAAGAGCAGTATTCAAAAGTTCTACATCATCCTGGATCAGAAGCCCATTCCTTGTGTGGTACAGACTGCAGTGGCTGCCTTCGATGAACTTTTTAAGGCGCATTTTGTGTTTGCTGTGTCCTACGATGCAACCCTACTCAACTTCTACAAATTCATCCAAACAACAGTTTATGGGATTGATGCGGCAGCAACAAAGGAGAGCCCCAGAGTCAAGGAAATCAGAGTGAGCATTAACAACATTTAAATATGCCAACATGTTTCATTTGTAAGGTTCAGCACAGACATTCTTCAACTCTTTTTCAGCATTTGAAATTTAGTCATGCTTTGTATCCAGGCCACAAATTGCGTTTGAAATGTGAGGAACATAGCTGTTCATCAGTTTTTTACACGTATTCTGGGTTCAAGAAGCACTTGGTGAAAGCACATGGAGACACTATTGCCATAGACTCTGTTCATGTGGACAATGTTGGAACAGATGGTGTTGAGACCCATGATGTTTGTGCCGATGACCCGTTGAGTACTACTTCTGTTCGTCAAGAAAGTCTTCCTAAAAAGTGGCAGTTAATGGACATGTGTAGCTCTGTTGCCCAAGTTCAAGCAGCTGGAGTTTCTGAAAATATTGTGCAGTCTTTAACTTGTTCAATGGAAGAGGTTGTTAATTATGTTCATATTCAAGCACAGGATGCTGTTCTTGCATGTTTTTCATCTGAAGTGAATGAGCAAACCTTAAACAAAGTCAAATAATGTGTTGAGAACATGAAAAATCTATTCACACACCTTAACACTGAAACAAAGAGGCAAAGGTATATATATATATATTTTTTTTTTATGGAAAATTGTTGAACCAATAGAGCATGTTCTTGGAGTGTGTTATGATACACATTTGCATAAAACAACAGGTGTTTACAGTCAAATTCCTGTTAATGACAAATTTATGTACAGTATCAAAGTCAAAGTCAAAGTCAACTTTATTGTCAGATCTGCAATATGTACAGTGCAGGACATACACAGGACCGAAATTGCGTTTCTCTCAGTCCCTCGGTGCAACAGTAAACATCTAAACATTGAAACACTGAAACATATAATAATAGACATAAGCATAAAAATAGTAAAACTAACACTGTCCTGAGTTGTTTTTTTTTTTTTTTTTTTTTTGCATAGTGGTATAAAAAAAGAGTATAAAAAGTATAACTAAAATAAACTAAAGGTTTCTAGCATTGACATTTGCAAAGTGGCAAAGCAGCGTATGAGTCAATGTACACAGTATATGTATGAGGTAGTAGTTGATGTTGTTGTAGAGGCAAAAAGTGGCATATGCAGTAAGGCACATTGGGCATCCCTAAATAAGACCGTTCAGAGCACACTGTATATGTACCAGCAGTGGTGTAGATATTAGAGTAGTGTAAATAAATGTAAACAGTAGTAATTACATGTAAGCAGTAGTAATAAAAGTAAACAGTATTAATAAATGTAAACAGAGAATGTAAACAGTATTATGATTATAGGCAGTGATGTAATACAGACATTAGTGCAAGTATGAGAAGTAGTGCAAACTGTATGAGCACATGACCGAGAGTTTAGTGAAAACCCGTTTGGTGACACAGAGTCTAGTGTTAAAAACTTTGTGTTGAGTGATAGTATGTGAGAAAGTTTTAGTGTTAAGGCAGTTCAAATGGGAGGGGAGGCAGAGCAGGCAGAGTGTTTAGCATTCTGACTGCCTGATGAACAGAGCTGTCTCTCAGTCTGCTGGTTCGAGCCTGGAGACTCCTCAGTCTCCTTCCTGATGGCAGCAGTCTGAAGCAGCTGTGTAGTGGGTGTGTGGGATCACCTGCCATGCGGTGGGCTTTCCGAGTGAGGCGTTTGCTGTGTAAGTCCTGCAGTGAGGGCAAGGAGGTGCCCACGATCTTCTCAGCTGCTCTCACAATGCGCTGGAGGCTCTTGCGGCAGGATGCAGTACATGCACCAAACCACACAGTGATGCAGCTGGTCAGGACACTTTCTATGGCACCTCTGTAGAAGGTGCTCATGATGGGGGTTGAAGCTCCAGCCCTTTTCAGCTTGCGGAGAAAGTAGAGACGCTGGTGAGCCTTCTTTGCCAGTGCTGCAGTGTTCCTGCTCCAGGACAGGTCCTTTGAGACGTGCACTCCCAGGAACTTGGTGCTGTCCACTCTCTCCACTGCGGTGCTGTTGATGGTCAGAGGAGGATGTTGGGCATCCCTCTTCCTGAAGTCCACAACAATTGGAATATATAACAATTGGAAACAATAGTATGTACCTATTTTAGGAACTGTTGAGTCATTGTTTACTAACGAAGAACTAGTACTTGCTTTCAACAAGTAAAGAGCCATAAAGATGGGATCTATAGAGACATCAGTGATCGTTCCTATTTCAGAAATCACTCATTATTTTCAGAGCAAGAACATGATCACCCAATAAATACTGTACAGTTGTATTAAGATGATTTTGAAATGGCAAATCCACTGGGACCCAAAAGGGGTTCACATAAACTTGGCTGTATTTATTTTATTTGTGACTGCTAAAGTCATTTAGAGTGTTTAGATGATCATCTGAATGCTTTCAGAATAGAGATGGTGGATGATGTGTTTGCTATTATTTGTGTCGCTAATCTGATATACTGTATTATCAGCCTTATGACAGGCAATTTTCGGCTGATAATGATGAAAGAAACATATTGTGCCCCGCTACTGTTTTATATGAGCTGAGCATCGAAGGTCTGTAATACTGAAATGGGTTTAATAAAAGTTGAACTTTCCATTTCTGAGTATTTTTTTTTTTGAAAAATTTTTCCCATTGGATTTGGTTGATGTTGACACCTTGTGGTGTCAATCATTTACCTTTTCAACACCGCATTATGTTTATGATTAACACTGAACAGTGTTACTTTTAACATTATATTTTAACACTAACACTGTTGCAATGTTAATGTGACACTAGCTATTGTTGAATATTAACAATGTCTGGTGTTAATTTAACAAAAAAATGGGTGTTAAACTTTTAACACTTTCGAAAGTGTTACTTTAACACCAGCTGACTTGGACACATATAGACACTTTTCCGGTGTTAAAATTAACACTGAGGGTGTTAATTCAACACTGGCATTTTTACTGTGATAAAAACAGAATAAAAACATTAATGTACTATTTTTTTTTAAACATATTTGGGAATTTATTTATGTTCTAACCTTGGGTCTATGAGTGTTGCCAAACTGTAGAGGGGCTCATCTTCAATGTCAGCAAATCTTTTGGTGACAGATTCCAGCAGTGTGGCCTTCGTTGTCTTCACACCTTAATAATAATTTAAAAAAATTATTCAATTTATAATGCACTTTTCATTACTAAAATAAATCTCAAAGTCCTACCTTGATCTGTAACAGCATCTTTGGTGAGGATACGCTTTAAAACAATCACAGATGGTATGACATCAGAAGCAGAGGCTTTGGATGAGCATATTTCTTTTGTCAGCTCTTCAAAAGGTTCCAGGAGTGTTATTATATTTTCAATCAGTTCCCAGTGTGAAGATGTAAAAGTAGCAGGTAGCTCATAGTCAGACTCATAAACACGTAATGCTCTTTTTTGCTCAAGGAGACTTTGGAGCATATAATAGGTGCTATTCCACCTTGTGCTGACATCTTGCTGCAGTCTTTTGGTGGTGTAGGGATACAGCACTCTCATGTCCGTATGGGATATGGGCCTCTCCACATCTCTCTGAAACTCTCAGTGTTACACCTTCTTGAAACTCTCAAGGAGTTTCTCAAGGACAAGTGGACTCTATATTGGTTAACAATTATTATGGATTAATGGACACTAATTAATCAGATTGAACTTTCTCTTTAATGTGTGTTAATTCAGAATTGATCAAACAGTATTTTTGTCATTTCAATGATGATTTTACTAAACTGGTATATTTTAAATATGACAAAGTTAAGAGAACATCTCAGAATGATCATGCTTTGAACTGTCTGCTCTAGGCAGAATAAGTGTCGAAAGTTGAAGGAACAATCCTTCGTATTTGTTTGAACTGTTTTTGTTTCAAAGGAAAAGTGCTAGACATAGCTTGCTTTCGGTCTCCCGTCCTTTCTAAAAACAATGAATCAGTTCTCAAAACAAAGTACTGACTTGTGCACATGCACCTGCATCTTCTCACGTATGTTTTCTATGTTTTGTCTACCCTATCATCTGTCACTCAAACTCACTCATTTGCAAAGTCACACCCTCTCTAGGGGTGCAACAACCAATCAGCAGGAAGTATGTGACTAAGTCACACCCCCTTCTTAAGGGGCACTTCCTGGATTTTGGGTTAGAGTTTCGAGGAGTAGGAACTGTCAACCTGCTCTCTCCTCTGGAAAGCCGGAGACGGACCGGTCATGTGTCAACGACCCACGTCTCCGCTAGGATCATAGTAAAGCCTTACTGTGATCCTGTCACTCTTCTGGAAGAATTTGTTTTCTAGAGTTTTATTTTGAAAGTCAGTCTGTGCGCTTGACCGTTGGTCCCTGCCGAGGGAGGCGAGTTCCTCGTATCGTGAATCAGCACACTCACGCTGAAGTCCAACTGGACGGCCACTGGACAAACCCATCCACGTGTGTGTCCACAAACTTCTCCACTCTTGTCTCCAAGAGACGAACCTTCAACAGGTAACGAGCCGTGGTGTGTTTGAGCGTGCGGGAGCCCAGCAGTCTGCTCGTGTGGGGGAAACGGTGTCACCCAGTCTGGTTCAAAGTAACCAACTTTAGCAACTTAGCTTCCAGTATTCCTTCCTCCTATTTCTTATTTTCATAAGCTATTTAATCTGTCAAGTAATGTGCCAACAGTTAAGTTTTAATTGTCTGTTTGTTTTAATTTGAATTCTTGTCAACGTAGTTATTAAATCAGAGCTAATATCGATACAAATGTTTAATGTAATTTTTGTGATAGTTTCAATAAAAGGTCTATTTTCTGGTAGACCAATATAAATTGAAGTCTAAGCGTGAAATTACATTTCTGATTAATCACAGTAGAAACAATTTAGTATCGGAAAAAGGAAGAACTCGCACTTTGGTGGCAGTTTGTGCAAGATTAAAGTCTGCTAAACTGCGCATCTACAATAATGATGGCTCAGTAAGTGTTTAAATACCTTACAAGCGTCATTTATTCAATTACAATTGGTGGCTCGTCCGAGTTCCTGGAACGTTTATTAAGTTGTTTGGTGTAGCTTATTTTTGTTAACGGTGTTTGTTGGCATTAGTTTGCATCCTGGTTTTGGGCTTATAGGAATAGTTTTGGCTGGTGAGTGTCCGGGAGTTGCTAATCGTGGCATTGTCTGGATTATTTTCCCGTTAGAATTATTTTTTCATTCACATTTGAACGTATGCTTGGAGCGGGTGGGTGATAAGTGTTGTGTCTGTGTTTGTGAGACGTTTCATTACGTGTCGCGAAGCTGCCTGCATTTTTTCATTGTTGTGACCGCCGTGTCACGATCCTGTTTCATTCTATTACATCTGCGATTTATTGTTGAAGGTCTGTTTCACACATATGCTGCTCCATTAAGTGCCTTTTTCTGTTACAACGTGTGTTGCCGAGGTTCGGGAAAACCCACTCGCTTGGACCGGATGTGTTCCGGTTCCGTTTGACGTAAAGTCCGTTGTTGTACACAGGTAGTGTGCTGCCTTCTTTGGAAGGCGGGGGAGTTAGCTTGGTTGTGTTTTAGCTCATTGACAGTATTTTCTGCGGTGTAAAAATACGTTTATTTTGTGGAAGAGAGTCCGGTACTTTGGGCCGAGCTAGGCTGAAGCGGTACCGAGAGACAAGATGGCTGCTTAAAACGCTGTGATTGGTCCATTGTGTGTCGCGTTCAAGAACGTTGGTTTCTGTAGACTCTGGTTGTCAGATTCATTTTTGCACACATTTCTGACGGTTTATCTGTGTTGTTTGAGTTCTATGCACGTGATATCGTCGAAGACTGGCTTTACCGCGGTGTTTTACGATATTTATGACTGTTTTAGAACGTTAAAAAGTCCGTTCCTCGCTAGAGTTCAAAAGACCGCAGGTCCGTGAACGCACCGCTCGAACGGCACGTCGCACGTGGGCGGCGT
The DNA here is from genome assembly GCA_038048925.1 of Garcialebias charrua. NCBI lineage: Eukaryota > Metazoa > Chordata > Actinopteri > Cyprinodontiformes > Rivulidae > Garcialebias > Garcialebias charrua. Next base: position 4,670 of record JBBPBX010054542.1, on the reverse strand, counting down.
TAGGTTTGGAAGACACAGTTTCCCATGAACACTTGGGTTTTGGAACTACAGTTCTGTCTTCGCTGTGATTGGTCGATTACGCTGTATGTGTTGACGCATGCGCAGTGGGTGAAGCCCCGCTCCTCGTCAATTTTCACTTCAGCTGCTTGTCCCAGACGAGTTTCCGTGCTTGTTTGTCCATTACTGTCATTAAAAAGACTGTTTAAACGCGGTGTTTTTGAGATTGTAATGGGTGGATTGAGTCGGTTGCTCTGACACTGCCGATCGCCATGTGACCAGGTCACGTGACACCGATTTTGCCGGTTTTATGAGGACCGACCTTATTTCTTTTAAACGCAGTTTAAAAGGTTTCACAGTTCAACCGATTTTGCTCACATGATTTCGTTTTTGTGAGCCTGGGTTCTAGAGCTTATCACGTTACGCTTTAGATCTGTCTGATTGATGCTTTTCATCCGTGTTGGATGTCTGTGTGGGCTGAAAGCTACGGCTGCGCTCACTGGTGATAACAGCGCCTCTATAGCGGTCAGATAGAGAAATTACAGTCGCTGTGATAAACTCACTTCCAGCGCTGTGACCCCTGCTGGTTACATTAGAAGACGCAGTCTTCCTGTAATGTGTACATGTTAACTGTTCCTGTTTTAAACGGGAAACATTTTGAGAATATTGTACTCACAGCACACTTTAATTTGATTTTCACATATAATCAAATGTTGATGGCAGAACAGTTACACAGATTTAATACAGACATGTATGTTTTTAGATAAAACTTAACAGTTTATCTTTAATTCTGTGCAAAACTGGCTCTCTGTCCCTGTTTTGTTTTAAACTGCGAGTTTAAAATAACACACATGAGGCGTCTTTTGTTTTGATTTTCACAAAAATCTCACAACGACAGCCGTTTTTGTTTGACCTTGTCACAGGTCGACAAATTAATAAACATCATTGATTTTTATTTCATTTAACATCTTGGATGTTTTCTGTGCAGCTCATACACTTTGCATATTTGCAAGCTGCGAAATGAGACCCGCTTTACTTGATTTTTCACAGAACATCAGTACGAAGATGGACGTTCAAACAGGTGAGTCACCTGAGGGGGCCTCTTGCTCTGTGTATCCTAGATGGATGGATGGGGGCCTTGGGATTCCTGCCCGTGCTTACCGCAAAGTGGGGGAATCTGCCTCATCGTATGCTAATTACTTAGCTGCTAGGAACGTCCGTCAGGATAAGTGGGAAAGTCCCCTGTCATTCTACGACAGGCTAATCTCGGTCTACTCCGGGGGCAAAACTATCCCTGGTTTAGAGGAAAATGTGGAGTTTAAACGTCTTTTCATTATGAATCTTATGCCTTTTCAAATGAAATGTATTCATTTTCTGGTTGATTGCAAAAAAGATTCTATGGATGTGATAAGACAATATGCTACGTCAGCTTTTGAGGCCGAAATACAACCTAGGATACCATCAGAGGTTTGTACAGGTCAAAAGGTCACATCCCACTCGCAGACATTAGAAGAGGTTCCCTCTCCTTCAGAGTGCAACATTGATCAGGTCCCTCATGATAACAAACAACAGACCAGTTCCAGCTGGACCAGTGACTCGGATCGGTCCACAGGAGGTTCTTCTGCCCCTGCCCCTCAGGTTGAAAACCTTGAGATGAGCAGTGAACCACACGAGGCAGGTGTTCGCTCTCTAGATGAACACAGATGGTTCGGATCGAACCAACAGAGTTCTCTCATGGATCTCACAATGGGTGAGATTCGAAGGCGGTTGCATGGACACCGTGAACCATTGAAAAATGGTCTGTCCCAACATGTACCCACGAGAAGCGGCCCTCCTGCCCCTGCCCCTCGAACTGCACAGTTTGAGACATGCAATGAGTCACACATGCTCCAGATTATGGGAACGGCGCCTCCGCGCGAGGACGTGGCTGAGGTTGTGAGTTGTTTGTCAAATGATTTGAATGTTACAGTGGTTGACCAAGCTGACACAACGTGTGACGTTGTCCTTGATGATAACACAAACAACCTTGTTCCACCTGATGAAGCGACGCGCAGCACTGCCTTTTGCAGCAACTTAGTGCATACAGTTGACATCAACAACGTCAACACTGACATAAATACTGACAGCAAACAAATTGCTGAGAATCCACATCCTGAAGGTCATGAGGCAGACAGCCATCATGATGCTGACAGCGACGATGATTACACGGACAGAGTCACACGTACACAGACACGTGTGGAAAAACCTGAACGGTTTCTGTGTCACTTTGTAAGAAGGGGTAAAGCTAAGAGAGCTTACCTCCCACTCACATTGGAAGGGGTCCTAGAGCAAGAAGCGCTCCTGGTTAGCGGCTCAGACGTGTCTATCATGTCTGCCGAACTGTTTGAGGAGCTAAGGACCGCCGCTAACGATGTTGGCAGGCAAATACCCTTTGTGAAATACACTTATGGTGAACAAGAAGGCCTCGCAGAGACGAGCACATCCCTAATAGCCATGGTTCACATGCAGATTGGCGAAATGTCACTATACCATCCGGTATATGTGTCTGAACTTGACTCACTCCAGACTCCATTTGTGGTTGGCCAAGATTTTATAAATCGCTTTGAAGCGATTATAAATTATGGCAATCAGACAATGTGGACCACAGTGAGCAGTCCACTGCCAATCGTGGTACCTCCTCAAGGTCAGGACACTGACTGTCTAACAACAGGTACCGCTGAGGTCACATGGGATTCCCCAACCGAGACCGCAGACCCGGTAAGTGAACCTTCAACTACAGGTGAGACAGAGGAGACTCAACAATTTGACCAGACTCTGGCCCATCACGAGGACCTCCTCTGCGAGCTGACACCTTCAAGGGCGAGATACACTCGAGCGTCCTCACGATACGCCAATACGCAGCGTACGTACGCCCCGTACGCAGCGTAGCCCCACGTAGCCCCTCAGGGCATGTACGCGCAAAGCTTTTTTTTTACTACGCGTGCGCGATACGCGTGCGCGATACGCGGTGTCTGACCATAAACTTCCCGGCGCCGGACTGTTTTGTATGTTACACAAATGAAATAAATTCCCCTTCTTTATCGCTGATCGGGCCTTTTCTTTTGTTTTTTTGCCTAAAGTCAAGTAACCGCTTCTTCCTCCGTTCACTCGATGATTGAAATGAATGAATTCAGGTCCTACCTGGGTGCGGCGATGTTTTAAATATCCCTGGTGGGCTGTGTGCTGCAGGAAAAGCGCTCCCTGTTATTATTTTTATTTCTGAGAGAACTTTTTACAACATATATAGTAGAAACACCGCATAAACACCGCCGCGGTCTTCAAGGCGCTACATGAGCTGGCTGTCAATCATTTCAGTAGGCGTGTCAGCAAGTAACCAATCAGCGAGTCCCCTCCAGGGTTGCCAGATAAACATGAATTTTATTTAATTTTTTATTTTTTTTACCCCTTTTCAGTGCAAATGTTCACTAAACTCAACACACTATTAATCTTATCAGACCCTCACGCAGCAAATATGACAGTTTGGGTAAAAAAAATAAAAAATAAGCAACAGTACTAGATGATTCATTATTTCTTATCTGGCAACCCTGGTCCCCTCCGTGTGCAGCTGCAAGGAGAACGAGTTTCTGACATATGCTGAAGCATATCAGCAAAACACATGCGCACAAAATGCGCGCGTAGAGTGGCGTACCTGAGGACGCATGAGTGTATCTCGGGCTTCAGCACTCCCTGACCACTTCCTACCACAGGTAGATGACGGTGTAGAGATCCAAGAGTCCCACACCGATGACGCTGTACTGTCCTGTGGGACAGGTAATTCGGCAAACAGCCAAGCTTTCAGTGAAGTCTTGGTTCAAGGACATCTGAGCCCACAAGGTGACAGTCTACAACACTCTGACAGTCACTTGGACTTCATTGTTACTGATTTTGAGGACCCCTCCTTAAACAAAAGGGGGGTGAACCCACACTTCCTACCACAGGTAGAGGACGGTGTAGAGATCCAAGGATCACACACCGAGGACGTTGTACTGTCCTCTGGGACAGGTAATTCAGTTATCATCCAAGCTTTCAATGAAACCTTGGTTCAAGAGCATTTGAATCTAGAACTACTCAGAGATGACATAGTTCTTACAGACTCAAAGAGCACCTCTTCATTCATGAAGTGGGAAGACATACATCACAACGACAGAGACACGCCTGCGACGGCGCCGACAGTTGTGACACACCTGCATTACGCAGAAAGAGGTAAACGTACAGAGATACGTTGGCCGAAACCTATAAGGTTCCTGTACAAGGTTCCCCATAAACTGCGCGAACAGCTTAAACTAAACAATGGCATCCTAACTCGTGCCCATGGACGGACGTCCACACCCGTGTGCTTGGTCCCTCATGACCACAGGGGGGTGATGTTAGGCCATGCCCATGTCAAGGACAAAGATTTCAATAACCCCACAAACGACAAAGATCTCGCAAACTCACAGACTTCATGGGAAAAGAAGGTCGTCCAAGCACAGGATAGTAAATAAACTAAACAGTTTAAACTATTCTAGTTGCGAAAAGAAACCGTTCCAACTAGAACTTAGAAACGCTAAGCATAAAACCCACAACAAAAACTAACCTTAACAACCGTTTAAATCTGCAGGATTTAATTGACATCGGTTATAAAGCTAAGAACT
>JBBPBX010054539.1:0-23427 GCA_038048925.1 Garcialebias charrua | reverse complement strand
TCTAACACCTGGGTGAGAAAGGGAATGTAAGGAGTCAAAAACGCGGCGTCGCCATGAAACTGGAACCAGGGGGCGGGGCCTGCCAGTAGAAACATCACAGAGCAGGAGAGGCCCTCCGTCATTCACCTGCCGTTCCTCCAACTCGAGGCCTGTGGGCCCGGACTGGAGCTCGAGTATTTCTGCGTCGCCACGTTGGTCCGCAGCCATAGCAGAAAAATCTATGCCAACGTATACGGGAGAGATCAGCACCCGAGAGAGACAGTCAGCCACCACGTTGGATTTTCCAGCCACATGCTGAATGTCTGTAGTAAATTCAGACACCGCTGCGAGGTGGCGTTGCTGGCGAGCAGACCAGGGGTCAGAAATTTTTGACATCGCAAACACCAAGGGTTTGTGGTCAACATATGCAGTGAACCGGCGGCCCTCCAGGAAAAACCTGAAATGGCGTGTGGCCAGGTAAAGCGCCAGCAACTCTCTGTCAAAAACACTGTATTTAAGCTCGTTGTCCCGTAGCGTACGGCTGAAAAATGCAAGCGGCTGCCAAACCCCGGAAACCTGCTGTTCTAACACAGCCCCCACCGCAACATCAGATGCGTCGGTTGTTAAAGCTATTTGCGCCGCTGGGGATGGATGGGCCAAAAGGGCAGCAGTGGCCAGTGCAGCTTTAGCATCACCAAATGCCTGTAGGCGTTCTGGTGTCCAGTCCACGCTGTCGTTGGGCTTTTTCTTTTTCAGCGCTCCATAGAGCGGACGCAGCAGTTGTGCTGCCCTGGGGAGGAAACGGTTATAGAAGTTAACCATTCCCAAAAATTCTTGTAGCGCTTTAACAGACTGGGGCTGTGGGAAATCAGACACCGCCTGCACCTTGTTTGGTAATGGGACAGCACCACTTGCAGAAATGCGGTGGCCCAAAAAGTCAATGACTGGCAGCCCAAACTGGCATTTCGCTGTATTTACAATCAGGCCATGTGCTGCCAGGCGCTGAAAAACCTCACGGAGGTGGGACATGTGCTGCTCAGCCGAGCTGCTAGCCACCAGGACGTCATCCAGGTACACAAATACGAAGGACAGACCCCTTAGGACTGAATCCATCAACCGCTGAAATGTTTGTGCTGCACCTTTAAGACCAAAAGGCATGCGCAAAAACTCAAACAGGCCGAAAGGCGTGATAACAGCGGTCTTAGGGACATCCTCCACATGCACAGGAACCTGGTGGTACCCCCGTACTAAATCTACTTTAGAAAAAATGGAGGTCCCAGCCAGGTGCACTGAAAAATCCTGGATGTGGGGGATGGGATAACGATCGTTCTCTGTGATGTTATTAAGGCGGCGGAAATCCCCACATGGACGCCATTTGCCATCTGCCTTGGGCACCATGTGGAGGGGGGAGGCCCACGGACTGTTTGAGCGCTGCACGATGCCTAAACGCTCCATGTTAGCAAACTCTTCCTGTGCTATTGCTAGCTTAGTAGCATCGAGGCGGCGTGCACGTGCGAACACCGGGGGGCCCGTTGTGGGAATATAATGTTCGACCCCATGTTTTGTGTTTGTGTTTGCAAAATCAGGAACAGTCAGCGAGGGGAATTCAGACAATAAACGCTGAAACACATTACCCGAAGCTAAAAAGTTAGCATGCATTAAAGGCCCAGCTCCTCGCGTCTCACAAGGCAGTGACGAAAAAGACACAGCGTCGATCAAACGTCTGTTAGCTAAATCAACCAGGAGCCCGTGAGCACAAAGAAAATCAGCCCCTAAAATAGGGACTGAGCTAGCAGCTACCACAAAGTTCCACTGGAAGTCCCGTTCATGGAAACGAACAGTCACCAACCTTTCGCCAAACGTCTTGATGGGATAGCCGTTAGCCGCGGTTAGCTGCGGCCCGCAGCCTTCTGCTAACCTGTCGGAGCCAGACGGGGGAACGAGGCTCTTCTGCGAGCCGGAGTCCACCAGGAACCGCCTCCCCGACCTCGAGTCTTCAATGAAAAGCAGCCTTTCCTTGTCGCCAACGGCCGCGGCTGCTAGCGTGCGCTTGCGTCTTTTTCCCTGCGGCTCGAAGCTGCACGGCGGGGCGTACCATCGTGCTTTGGCGCCAAAGCGCTGGTGGTATAAACAAAAGGCGGCCCCTGACCGCCTGCGGGCGACTCCTGCTACGACCACTGGCTCGTCCGGCGCTGAGGGCGATGCTTGAAGCTGAGGTGCTGCTGGAGATCCGGGGACTGCCGCCTGTACCGCGAAAGTCCTCGCAGCCAGCAGGATGCGGTCGGCTTCGCGGGCCAGCGAGCGGTAATCCTTCTGCTGCAGAAACGAGGAGCTGGCCAGAGCGGTGCGCACTGGAGCTGGGAGCCGGCGAAGGAAGAGGTGGAGAAAGATAAACTCACAGTCTGCCGACCCCCTCAAAGACAACATGCCTTCCATGAGCTCCAGAGCTGTGCCGTCGCCCAAATCGGAGAGGGAAAACAGTTTCTCGGCGCGCTCCGCGTCTGAGAGAGTGTAACGCTGCAGAAGGAGCTCTTTGAGGGCGTCGTATTTTCCTTGTGCAGGAGGGTCTTCGAGCAGGCTCATTACCCGCTGTGTGGACGATGGGTCCAGTGAAGCTACCACATGGTGTGTCGTCTGCAGATATCCCGCGAAGAGCAAACTGTGATTCGATGTGGGCGAACCACGACTGAGGTGCGTGCAGCCAGAAGTCCGGGATTTTAACGGCCACCGCAAAAGCGAGCGGGGCCGCCGGTGGAGGTTCCACAACCTCGGACAGCTGAGGAGAGCTGGCTGGACCTTCAGATGTCGTCATTTCAATTCACGTAGGTCACCAGTGTAGGAGGTGGTGAAGAGACGACACAGGAGACGGGATATAGTTCTTCACTTTTAATCATCTCCTACTAAACTGGCGGGAAACCACCCAACACCGCCTTATATACCAACACCATATCCGGTCCTCTGGACCTTTCACAATAAAAGCATCCTGTACACATTCTGTCCACTGGGTGTGAGTAGAGCCCCCTAGTGGTCCACCACAATCTGGACTCAGTTGCAGATTCAAATAACAAAAAGGCCATAAAAACAAAATAAAAATATCTGTAATGAATAAAATTTAACTTTGTAACTTGCATTTTTTTTTGTATTTTATTTATTGTTTTTGTTTGTTTTCTTTTTCTCTTTGATAATGATATCTTCAATGTTTTTCAAAGTGTATTTTCTGTTCTATTCGAAGTTCTAAATAAAGATTAAAAACGGGTTATTGAACTCTGTCCTCATGTCACAGCTGCAGGATAACAACAAAAACAAAAAGTATTTTTAATCTTACAGGTTTTGCAGGAACTCGTTCTGTGTGCAATCTGCTGGCAGAACATATGTCGAAGTCCGAGAAATCAACTAAATAAATACACAGCACCTGAACCCACCAGTGAAATGTTTACCGGAAGACCGTGAAGGCCTCATTTCAGGACGTTGTGTCACGTGACACTCAACATGGCTGCCTGCAGAGACGCTGAAGACAGAGGTGTGTGCATGTTTTAGAAAGTGCTTCAGGAATGTTGGGAACATAAATCAAATTATAATAGTTTTGGATGGGTCGGGCGCATTAAAGCTACAATCTTGGTTTAAATAACTTCTGTTATAGTATGACAACTCAATCCACCGTGTATACCCAGAAGTCGATTTTCAACTGGGGGAAATTATTAAAAAGACAAAGACTCCAGTAAGGATGCAGTTGATAAGTACTTTGAAAAGTATCCATATAACATTGTTATTTATACAGATGGTTCTAAACATCCACTAACCGGTAAAACTGGAGCAAAGAATATCCCACACCATAAAGTCTTATGGAGGAGAACAACTGACCATTTAGCAGTTTATACGGTTGAATTGTCAGCCATTATATAAATGGTTGCTTGATAATAACATCGAGGGAGAAAAACGATATATAATAGCCTGATGCATGCTCAATAATCCAGGTAGGAAAATCAGGTCAGGACTCTGCGGTCGTATGCTGCGTTCCAGTTGCCTCGGAGGTCGAAATTACCAACCTGGAATGACGTCACCACCGAGTTAAATGCGTTCCGGTTAGCTTGTCGGCACGATGACGAAAACAAGATGGACGCCCGCTACGAAGCTGTTGTTGTTCTTGCTTTGTTGGATTATAAAAAGGTTTCCAGACCAGCAGCGAAGTTGAAAAGCAATTCTGAGGCTCTTGAAATGTTAACCAGGTATGTTGTTTTAACCAGTAGTTTTTATTTATTTATAAATAAGCTTATTTTTGTTAATTATGGTCTTGAGGCTCTTACATCTACTTTATAGTTTTAATTCGATCTCTTTTAGGATTATAGCAGCAGTACAGAAGTTATCATTAGATAAATAAAGTCAGAAAGTGCTGAACATTGTTTTTCTTTTCTTTTTACTACCTCAAACCATTAGCAGACGTTTTTATGGTTTATTGTTAAAATTGTTATTAAACTTCAATCAATCAAAACTTTATTTCAGACTCATATGGTCCATAGTAACAAAACAATTTAATTTCTTTGTATTTTAGGATGCTGCTGATACACACAAACCTACGGACACATGGAATAATCATGAAGACTATGGGAGGTGATGCTGAACATGGTGTGTGTCATTTCGGAGTCAACAAGACCCAGTTCACATCTGTAATGATGCAGCTGCAGGAGAAAGGCATAAGGAAGGAGCACTGTCAAGGTGCAGCACCAGTCCCTGTAGAAAAGAAGGTCCTGATGTTCCTGTGGTACATGGCCAACCAGAACAGCTTCAGGGAGATGTCTGACAAATTTGATGTCTCGCAGTCCTCAGCGCACAGGATCATCATGGAAGTACTGAAGGCCATTTTGCACAATGGGACACACCTTCATCACCTTCATCCCCTGGCCTAACGAATTGATGCTGTGGTGATGATTGTCATCATGGCAGCCTGCCTTCTGCATAACCTCTGCATTGGGGCTTCACCAGTGTGTCAGGATCACCCAAACGGCTGTCCAAGGCAGGATGAAAATGACTAAATTACTCTTTACTGTGATGTGTGGATGCTGTACTTGTATTAGCTTGTCATAACTTGTCAAAAAATGTTCTAGTGTTGTTATAGTGCTGTTTTGATTAAATGTGTTTATCTGACATGCCACTCTCTCGCTGTCATTTATATCTGTGTGGATAAACCACGCCATAAACATAAGCTGGTATAGGTAAACACATTTTACAGCTTCAAAAACCAGCTGCAAAACTTAGTTTCCCACAACAATAACACCTGCTTAAAAGTCAGTGCTTAAATAAAGCATTTCTATGTACCGGTAGTAATTTTAAAACTGCCCGATGAGAACATGAGAGCACTAGTTTCTCTGCAAGTACATCGGTTTCCAAAAATATTGATGAAAAACTGCAGTGCATCATGACAAATTGTCGTGTTTTGAATACCAGAGGTGTTCCTCTTTTACACTGAATTTACTTTCATTCTAAGTAGTTTCTTTTCATTACCTGCTTTCCTTTATTCTACTGAAAAACCACACTTATTGTGAAGTAAGACAAGAATTTGTGCATTTGTTATTTCAAATTGTTTTTAATAACGTATGACAACAAGGCACAGGTAACCTGCTGTAGAGTCGTTGAGTTGCAGTAACTGGACTTGTATAGTTCAATTTTCATCAATAAAATATGTCAAGGAGTCACCATTCCTCTGGAACAAGGGACCAGGGAAACGGGTTTGTCTGCTCGGGTCCAGGAACATGTTCATCTTCATGTTGACATAAACTGCAAAGAAATATACACATGGTTAACAACAAATCACAGATGACAGTAACTCACAAAACTAACCCACAATAATAATTATAAATAAGGTCGATTTTCACTCTCTCTCACACACACACACCCAACACAGACACACACACACAGACACACACAGCTGTGGATTGACAGGATGGTTTGGGTTTCAAGTTTGCATTTTTTTTTTAAACTAAATAATTGATTCTGTTAAACTGGATTCCCACCCTGACAAGCCAAGATAAATCTTGATAGACCTTTTAAAAACAGTTTATGGTGCAAAACATTAGTTTACTAGCTAAAAACACATGTAAAGGTGAACAAAGAACAACGAGGTTGCAGGCCTCCTACGCAGTTACATCATCAACACGACAATCACGTTCTTTAGAAAACACAAACAGCTTAGAAACACCCTCTAATTATTAGGCGACATATCGTACAATAATCACTGTAAAGTACGAAATGTGTTACTGAGTTAATGATAAACAATGAACGCTGAACAGCTAAAACGAGTACTGTGCTAAACAACAACAATGCCGCCTCACACCCGTTTAGCGAGCCGTTGTCGACGCACAGCGGCTGTTTAAACATATCATTGTCGTTACTGTAAAGAACTACAGTGCCTGAATGCGTTAATGTGAAGTTACGGCTGAGTAAACCACAAAGAACAGCGAAAAAGAGTAAAAAGTAACTCTTTCACTCACTGTTGATGCGAGGAGCAGCCATCTTGAAACGATGATCTCGGCGAACTCGGGTACGGTGCAGCGAGACCGAGTCCACGAGTTGTAATTACGACCTGAGGGGGCGTTCCAGTTGATTTTTACTGCTCGGAAGCTCGTAATGACGACCTCCGAGGACAACTGGAACGCAGCATTAGCCTGGTTGTAACCAGACCCTGTCCTTCACTTCGCTTCAGACAAGGGTCTGGCATCTCTGCCATAGACAACGATTTCTCCTGGAGATTTTTGAATGGACCAATCAGAGAACAGGAGGCAGAGTTTTGTTAGTTTAGCCTGGCGAGGTCCAGGCTATCAGATAAATTGCTCAGAAACCACTCGGTGGATATTTTTTCTGCCACCAGTGTGTAATTATATGTCTTTAATTTACTGACTGTTGGCCTAGATGAAACATTTGAGATAAAATTCGATTTTTTATCATTTATTTTCGTAGCGCACCCGAGGCTGTTTGGAAAATATCAAACCGAAACTATTTAATATCCAGCAGATTTGACCATTTCGTGAATTGATTTAGGAACTGTTAAGCTCAGGAACACTTCTGATATAACGTCAGCGGTGAAATATATTTTTTCTCAGCAGAGAAATAATAGTTTTTTACCTTGTTTTGATGAAAATTCGTTCGTGGCGGCAGCCATTTTGAATGACGACGTCAGTCGACATCGTTCAAAACTCCGCCTTCTGCTCTCTGATTGCTCAGGAACACTTCTGATATAACGTCAGCTATGAAATATATTTTTTCTCAGCAGAGAAATAATAGTTTTTTACCTTGTTTTATTGAAAATTCCTTCGTGGCAGCAGCCATTTTGAATGACGACGTCAGTCGACGTCGTTCAAAACTCCGCCTTCTGCTCTCTGATTGGTCCGGTCAAAAATCGGCCGGAGAAATCCTTGCCTATGGGAGGAATCCCAGACTGTGCAGTGAAGGGAAATGAGAATTGAGCGGAGCTGTGCAGGAAGGCGAGGGCCAGGCTACTGCGGTCTACACTCATCTCCAGGCCAGCGGTCACTCTTTCAGGGATGAAGATCAGAGAGTCTTTATTGTCATTTGCACCGCATGTGGTACATGTGATGAAAACGAGATTATGTACACAGGGTCCCAGTTACATCCAACAACAAATGCAAGAGAAAAACAGTAATAACATCTAGGATTAACTAAGAAAAACATCAACTAGTAATACACTAAGCCCTAATGTAGTGGAAAAACATCATTATAAACAGCAGCACGAACATGAGTCTGTATGAGCAGATGGTCACAGATGAACACAGCAACAAGAAAACAGATCAGCATCAGCATGATGTGATATTTTGCAGTGTTTATTTTTATTTTATTTTATTTATTCATGAGTCTAACAGCCTCAGGGTAGAAGCTGTTCCTCAGTCTAGTGGTTCTACATTTGATGCTCCTCAACCTCCGTCCTGAGGGGAGTGGGGCAAAGAGTGAGTGTGCTGGGTGAGTGAGGTCTTTCATGATGCAGGTGGCTCTTTTCCTGCATCTGGAGGTGTAAATGTCTGTGATGGTGGGGAGACTGACTCCAACATCTTCTGTGCAGCCTTCACCACTCTCTGCAGAGCTTTCCTCTCTTCAACTGTGCAGCCTCCATGCCACACGTTGATGCTGGAGCACAGGACGCTCTCCACTGCACACCTGTAGAAGGAGGTGAGGACTGGGCTGCTCAGACCAGCTCGTCTCAGTCGTCTGAGGAAGTAGAGTCTCTGATGACCTTTCTTGATCAGGCTGGTGGTGTTGTTGCTCCAGCTGAGGTTATCATTCATGTGTACACCCAAGTATTTGTAGCTGGAGACCACTTCCACTGCAGACCCACCTATTTTCAGTGGGGCATGGGTGTGTTTGTTCCTTCTGAAGTCCACAATCATCTCCTTTGTCTTCTTCACATTCATGTGAAGGTTATTCTCTTTGCACCAGCTCTCCAGATGTTCCACCTCCTGTCTGTAGCTGGACTCATCATTGTTTGTGATGCATCCCAAGATGTTCACATCCTTGATAGAGAGGAACAATGGTTTGAGAGAGGAGTAAAGGAGGCCATCTTTGTGAAAAGAAACCACCCATCATTAAACAGAGGTGGAGGCCTCCGGGTTCAACTGTCCCCTCTTACAATGCTGTTATTGCTAGTATCACTCAGCCCTCTGTGAATAGCAAACAACCATCAGGGTGCTAATGATCCATCGTTAGGCTGATGGTCCTCCTTGATCATGTGAGCAGCTGGTTTCGGCTGTCATCAGCCAACTGGTTGATCCACTGTGAGAGGGTGCTATTTATAAGACTGAGCTGAATACAGCAGCTCAGACTGAGGAAGTCTTTCGGACGAAAGACGAAACGTTTCTACAATTTTTTTTTGCTTTGTTTTGTTTTTTTGAATGTCCAGAGGACCAGACTTAGTTTTTTTAGAGAATATATGATAGCATCAAATAGCCAAGCAGCATTGTTAAGTATACGATCTGGCAAATCGTACAGATTGGATTTGATATTTAAAATACACCAATTACTAATACATCTACAAAATAAAAAATATTGTATCAGATTTATATTGATCCCTGCTCATGCAGGTATAGAAGGTAACGAGGAAGTGGATATTCTGGGAAACAGGCTTTGAAATCAGTAATGCTTCAATTAAATGTTCCATTAAGTAAAAGTGAGGGAAAATCTATTATAAAAAGAGAAATGTTTAAAAACTGGCAGGAACAATGGGATAATAATGATAACGGAAGACAGTTATATCTAATTCAAAAAGGATGTGGGAAATAATAAATATTTGAGCGAAAGGAGAAAGGAGGAAGTAGTTGTGGCGAGGCTCAGAATGGGGCATTCTGGCCTTAATAGCTCTTTGTACACAATAGGAAAGCATGAAGATGGGAATGGTAATTGTTGTAATAAAAAAGAAACTGTAGAACATGTGCTGCTACAGTGTGAGAAATATTCAGAGGAACGCCAACTTTTAAAATTATCACTGAACAAAAAGAATATAGAACTGTGGGAAATGAATCAAGATATGTTGAGACTCAATTGTTTAGGTTTTTGAATAGCACTAGACTAATAACTCGTATTTAAAATTAAGTATATAGATATGTGTATGCCGCTGCATATTCATACATGTAATTAGAATGGGTCAGGGTGGGAATATATACATCATACACATAATTTGATGTGTTAAATCAAACCCTCCACACAGCTCTCACACATCTGGACACGAAGGACTCTTATGTTAGAATGCTGTTCATCGACTTCAGCTCGGCATTCAACACCATCATCCCCCAACAGCTCATCCATAAACTGGACAGTCTGGGGCTGAACACCTCAATGTGTAACTGGCTGCTAGACTTCCTGACCGGGAGACCACAGACAGTACGGATCGGGAGTAACACATCTAGCACCATCACATTGAACACAGGGGCCCCACAAGGATGTGTGCTGAGCCGGAGCTGCTGATTGTTGTGGAGCTGCTGATTGTTGTGGAGCTGCTGATTGTTGTGGAGCTGCTGATTGTTGTGGAGCTGCTGATTGTTGTGGAGCTGCTGATTGTTGTGGAGCTGCTGATTGTTGTGGAGCTGCTGATTGTTGTGGAGCTGCTGATTGTTGTGGAGCTGCTGATTGTTGTGGAGCTGCTGATTGTTGTGGAGCTGCTGATTGTTGTGGAGCTGCTGATTGTTGTGGAGCTGCTGATTGTTGTGGAGCTGCTGATTGTTGTGGAGCTGCTGATTGTTGTGGAGCTGCTGATTGTTGTGGAGCTGCTGATTGTTGTGGAGCTGCTGATTGTTGTGGAGCTGCTGATTGTTGTGGAGCTGCTGATTGTTGTGGAGCTGCTGATTGTTGTGGAGCTGCTGATTGTTGTGGAGCTGCTGATTGTTGTGGAGCTGCTGATTGTTGTGGAGCTGCTGATTGTTGTGGAGCTGCTGATTGTTGTGGAGCTGCTGATTGTGGAGCTGCTGATTGTTGTGGAGCTGCTGATTGTTGTGGAGCTGCTGATTGTTGTGAATCTGCTGATTGTGGAGCTGCTGCCGCCGACTCTTCCACAAATAACAAACGAGCGGAAACTCAACATTACGTAAAGCACAAAGTAAACCCGCGGCTAACGCCTCATGACGGTACAGTTGTAGAGGAAGAGGAGATCCTGAAGACTCAAAGAACCGTGAGAGAGCAGAAGCTGAAGCTGAAGCTTCATCTAGTCCTGGTCCGAGCAGCAGCAGCTGGTGGTCCATCAGGAGACACGAAGAGACAAACACAAAAACTTCCATGTGTACATGTTCCTCTTCTTTCAGCTGTTCCCTCTTCAGTGTCTCCACAGCGACTCATCCTCGTCCATCTCACTGTCCTCAGTGTCCTCTGTCCTCACCCCAGCTACCTCCATGTCCTCTCCAGCTGCATCCACATGTCTTTGTCTTTCCCCAGCAGCTGCATTTCTAACATCCTTCTACCATTCACCTGTATTTACCATATTTTCTGGTGTATAGGTCGCATTGTCCAATCAGCACCAATAGATTGGAAAAATCCCTAGATAGGTCGCACCTACGTTTAGCTCTGCTGCAAATGTCTGCCACAGGAGCGCACAGCAAGGCTTTTAAGAAGATTAACACTTAAAAACAATTATTTGTTTGATAAAAATTATAGCAAATATGTGTCTGAGCTGAACTTTTCCTTAATAAATGAACGTAATTGTGAAATGAGCTGGATTTAAAAATTTGTTTAGCCGAAAGTGATAACAAGCCATACAGTATATAGGTCGCAGGCCATGAAAAAAACATAAAAAGGTGCGACCTATACACCGGAAAATACGGTACTTAGGTCAAAGTCAAAGTCAACTTTATTGTCAGATCTGCAATATGTACTGTACAGGACATACACAGGACCGAAATTGCGTTTCTCTCAGTCCCTCGGTGCAACAGTAAACATCTAAACATTGAAACACTGAAACATATAATAATAGACATAAGCATAAAATAGTAAAACTAACACTGTCCTGAGTTTTTTGCATAGTGGTATAAGAGTATGAAAATTTACACCAACTCTAAAACTAAAACATTAAACATTTAATGAACATAATACTGTCCTGAGTTTTTGCATACTAGTATAAAAAAAGAGTATAAAAAGTATAACTAAAATAAACTAAAGGTTTCTAGCATTGACATTTGCAAAGTGGCAAAGCAGCGTATGAGTTAATGTACACAGTATATGTATGAGGTAGTAGTTGATGTTGTTATAGAGGCAAAAAGTGGCATATGCAGTAAGGCACATTGGGCATCCCTAAGTAAGACCGTTCAGAGCACACTGTATATGTATCAGCAGTGGTGTAGATATTAGAGTAGTGTAAATGTAAACAGTAGTAATTACATGTAAGCAGTAGTAATAAAAGTAAACAGTATTAATAAATGTAAACAGAGAATGTAAACAGTATTATGATTATAGGCAGTGATGTAATACAAACATTAGTGCAAGTATGAGAAGTAGTGCAAACTGTATGAGCACATGACCGAGAGTTTAGTGAATAACCCGTTTGATGACACAGAGTCCAGTGTTAAAATCTTTGTGTTGTGTGGTAATGTGTGAGAAAGTTTTAGTGTTAAGGCAGTTCAAATGGGAGGGGGGGCAGAGCAGGCAGAGTGTTTAGCATCCTGACTGCCTGATGAACAGAGCTGTCTCTCAGTCTGCTGGTTCGAGCCTGGAGACTCCTCAGTCTCCTCCCTGATGGCAGCAGTCTGAAGCAGCTGTGTAGTGGGTGTGTGGGATCACCTGCCATGCAGTGGGCTTTCCGAGTGAGGCGTTTGCTGTGTAAGTCCTGCAGTGAGGGGAAGGAGGTGCCGACGATCTTCTCAGCTGCTCTCACAATGCGCTGGAGGCTCTTGCGGCAGGATGCAGTACATGCACCAAACCACACAGTGATGCAGCTGGTCAGGACACTTTCTATGGCACCTCTGTAGAAGGTGCTCATGATGGGGGTTGAAGCTCCAGCCCTTTTCAGCTTGCGGAGAAAGTAGAGACGCTGGTGAGCCTTCTTTGCCAGTGCTGCAGTGTTCCTGCTCCAGGACAGGTCCTTTGAGACGTGCACTCCCAGGAACTTGGTGCTGTCTACTCTCTCCACTGCGGTGCTGTTGATGGTCAGAGGGGCATGTTGGGCATCCCTCTTCCTGAAGTCCACAACAATCTCCTTTGTCTTCTCCACGTTGAGAGTGAGATTGTTGTGTCCGCACCACAAGGCCAGGCGGCTCACCTCGTTCCTGTAGTCCGTCTCATCGTTGTTGCTGATGAGACCCACCACTGTTGTGTCGTCCGCAAACTTGATGAAGTGGTTGGAGCTGTATGATGGTGTGCAGTCGTGTGTTAGCAGGGTGAATAGAAGGGGGCTCAGCACACATCCTTGTGGGGCCCCTGTGTTCAATGTGATGGTGCTAGATGTGTTACTCCCGACTCGTACTGTCTGTGGTCTCCCGGTCAGGAAGTCTAGCAGCCAGTTACACATTGAGGTGTTCAGCCCCAGACTGTCCAGTTTAAGGATGAGCTGTTGGGGGATGATGGTGTTAAATGCCGAGCTGAAGTCGATGAACAACATTCTAACATAGGAGTCCTTCGTGTCCAGATGTGTGAGAGCTGTGTGGAGGGCAGAGGAGATGGCATCGTCGGTTGAGCGATTAGGTCGGTATGCAAATTGGAAGGGATCCAGGTTAGTCTCATTGAGCCACGAGAACTCATTTTCAACAGAGACCTGTTTGAGGAGCAGGTGGGGGTAAAGAGCCTTGCTCAGGGGCCCAGGGTGGAGGCAGGTGTGGGTGTTTCCACCCACATTTTGATGTTGTTTGTACCAGGAGTTGAACATGCGACTTTCTGATCACAGGCCCATCTCCTCCATCCTGTGCTCCACCACGGCCCCTCCTCTGGACATGTCCAAACCACGGTTCCTCCTCTGGACATGTCCAAACCACGGTTCCTCCTCTGGACATGTCCAAACCACGGTTCCTCCTCTGGACATGTCCAAACCACGGTCCCTCCTCTGGACATGTCCAAACCACTGTCCCTCCTCTGGACATGTCCAAACCACTGTTCCTCCTCTGGACATGTCCAAACCACTGTCCCTCCTCTGGACATGTCCAAACCACTGTCCCTCCTCTGGACATGTCCAAACCACTGTCCCTCCTCTGGACATGTCCAAACCACTGTCCTCCTCTGGACATGTCCAAACCACTGTCCCTCCTCTGGACATGTCCAAACCACTGTCCCTCCTCTGGACATGTCCAAACCACTGTCCCTCCTCTGGACATGTCCAAACCACTGTCCCTCCTCTGGACATGTCCAAACCACTGTCCCTCCTCTGGACATGTCCAAACCACTGTCCCTCCTCTGGACATGTCCAAACCACTGTCCCTCCTCTGGACATGTCCAAACCACTGTCCCTCCTCTGGACATGTCCAAACCACTGTCCCTCCTCTGGACATGTCCAAACCACTGTCCCTCCTCTGGACATGTCCAAACCACTGTCCCTCCTCTGGACATGTCCAAACCACTGTCCCTCCTCTGGACATGTCCAAACCACTGTCCCTCCTCTGGACATGTCCAAACCACTGTCCCTCCTCTGGACATGTCCAAACCACTGTCCCTCCTCTGGACATGTCCAAACCACTGTCCTCCTCTGGACATGTCCAAACCACTGTCCCTCCTCTGGACATGTCCAAACCACTGTCCCTCCTCTGGACATGTCCAAACCACTGTCCCTCCTCTGGACATGTCCAAACCACTGTCCCTCCTCTGGACATGTCCAAACCACTGTCCCTCCTCTGGACATGTCCAAACCACTGTCCCTCCTCTGGACATGTCCAAACCACTGTCCCTCCTCTGGACATGTCCAAACCACTGTCCCTCCTCTGGACATGTCCAAACCACTGTCCCTCCTCTGGACATGTCCAAACCACTGTCCCTCCTCTGGACATGTCCAAACCACTGTCCCTCCTCTGGACATGTCCAAACCACTGTCCCTCCTCTGGACATGTCCAAACCACTGTCCCTCCTCTGGACATGTCCAAACCACTGTCCCTCCTCTGGACATGTCCAAACCACTGTTCCTCCTCTGGACATGTCCAAACCACTGTCCCTCCTCTGGACATGTCCAAACCACTGTTCCTCCTCTGGACATGTCCAAACCACTGTTCCTCCTCTGGACATGTCCAAACCACTGTTCCTCCTCTGGACATGTCCAAACCACTGTTCCTCCTCTGGACATGTCCAAACCACTGTTCCTCCTCTGGACATGTCCAAACCACTGTTCCTCCTCTGGACATGTCCAAACCACTGTTCCTCCTCTGGACATGTCCAAACCACTGTTCCTCCTCTGGACATGTCCAAACCACTGTTCCTCCTCTGGACATGTCCAAACCACTGTTCCTCCTCTGGACATGTCCAAACCACTGTTCCTCCTCTGGACATGTCCAAACCACTGTTCCTCCTCTGGACATGTCCAAACCACTGTTCCTCCTCTGGACATGTCCAAACCACTGTTCCTCCTCTGGACATGTCCAAACCACTGTTCCTCCTCTGGACATGTCCAAACCACTGTTCCTCCTCTGGACATGTCCAAACCACTGTTCCTCCTCTGGACATGTCCAAACCACGGTTCCTCCTCTGGACATGTCCAAACCACTGTCCCTCCTCTGGACATGTCCAAACCACGGTTCCTCCTCTGGACATGTCCAAACCACTGTTCCTCCTCTGGACATGTCCAAACCACGGTTCCTCCTCTGGACATGTCCAAACCACGGTTCCTCCTCTGGACATGTCCAAACCACGGTTCCTCCTCTGGACATGTCCAAACCACGGTTCCTCCTCTGGACATGTCCAAACCACTGTTCCTCCTCTGGACATGTCCAAACCACGGTTCCTCCTCTGGACATGTCCAAACCACTGTTCCTCCTCTGGACATGTCCAAACCACGGTTCCTCCTCTGGACATGTCCAAACCACTGTTCCTCCTCTGGACATGTCCAAACCACTGTCCCTCCTCTGGACATGTCCAAACCACTGTCCCTCCTCTGGACATGTCCAAACCACTGTCCCTCCTCTGGACATGTCCAAACCACTGTCCCTCCTCTGGACATGTCCAAACCACTGTCCCTCCTCTGGACATGTCCAAACCACTGTCCCTCCTCTGGACATGTCCAAACCACTGTCCCTCCTCTGGACATGTCCAAACCACTGTCCCTCCTCTGGACATGTCCAAACCACTGTCCCTCCTCTGGACATGTCCAAACCACTGTCCCTCCTCTGGACATGTCCAAACCACTGTCCCTCCTCTGGACATGTCCAAACCACTGTCCCTCCTCTGGACATGTCCAAACCACTGTCCCTCCTCTGGACATGTCCAAACCACTGTCCCTCCTCTGGACATGTCCAAACCACTGTCCCTCCTCTGGACATGTCCAAACCACTGTCCCTCCTCTGGACATGTCCAAACCACTGTCCCTCCTCTGGACATGTCCAAACCACTGTCCCTCCTCTGGACATGTCCAAACCACTGTCCCTCCTCTGGACATGTCCAAACCACTGTCCCTCCTCTGGACATGTCCAAACCACTGTCCCTCCTCTGGACATGTCCAAACCACTGTCCCTCCTCTGGACATGTCCAAACCACTGTCCCTCCTCTGGACATGTCCAAACCACTGTCCCTCCTCTGGACATGTCCAAACCACTGTCCCTCCTCTGGACATGTCCAAACCACTGTCCCTCCTCTGGACATGTCCAAACCACTGTCCATCCTCTGGACATGTCCAAACCACTGTCCCTCCTCTGGACATGTCCAAACCACTGTCCATCCTCTGGACATGTCCAAACCACTGTCCCTCCTCTGGACATGTCCAAACCACTGTCCCTCCTCTGGACATGTCCAAACCACTGTCCCTCCTCTGGACATGTCCAAACCACTGTCCCTCCTCTGGACATGTCCAAACCACTGTCCTCCTCTGGACATGTCCAAACCACTGTCCCTCCTCTGGACATGTCCAAACCACTGTCCCTCCTCTGGACATGTCCAAACCACTGTCCCTCCTCTGGACATGTCCAAACCACTGTCCCTCCTCTGGACATGTCCAAACCACTGTCCCTCCTCTGGACATGTCCAAACCACGGTTCCTCCTCTGGACATGTCCAAACCACGGTTCCTCCTCTGGACATGTCCAAACCACGGTTCCTCCTCTGGACATGTCCAAACCACGGTTCCTCCTCTGGACATGTCCAAACCACGGTTCCCTCCTCTGGACATGTCCAAACCACGGTTCCTCCTCTGGACATGTCCAAACCACGGTTCCTCCTCTGGACATGTCCAAACCACGGTTCCTCCTCTGGACATGTCCAAACCACGGTTCCTCCTCTGGACATGTCCAAACCACGGTTCCTCCTCTGGACATGTCCAAACCACTGTCCCTCCTCTGGACATGTCCAAACCACTGTCCCTCCTCTGGACATGTCCAAACCACTGTCCCTCCTCTGGACATGTCCAAACCACTGTCCCTCCTCTGGACATGTCCAAACCACTGTCCCTCCTCTGGACATGTCCAAACCACTGTCCCTCCTCTGGACATGTCCAAACCACTGTCCCTCCTCTGGACATGTCCAAACCACTGTCCCTCCTCTGGACATGTCCAAACCACTGTCCCTCCTCTGGACATGTCCAAACCACTGTCCCTCCTCTGGACATGTCCAAACCACTGTCCCTCCTCTGGACATGTCCAAACCACTGTCCCTCCTCTGGACATGTCCAAACCACTGTCCCTCCTCTGGACATGTCCAAACCACTGTCCCTCCTCTGGACATGTCCAAACCACTGTCCCTCCTCTGGACATGTCCAAACCACTGTCCCTCCTCTGGACATGTCCAAACCACTGTCCCTCCTCTGGACATGTCCAAACCACTGTCCCTCCTCTGGACATGTCCAAACCACTGTCCCTCCTCTGGACATGTCCAAACCACTGTCCCTCCTCTGGACATGTCCAAACCACTGTCCCTCCTCTGGACATGTCCAAACCACTGTCCCTCCTCTGGACATGTCCAAACCACTGTCCCTCCTCTGGACATGTCCAAACCACTGTCCCTCCTCTGGACATGTCCAAACCACTGTCCCTCCTCTGGACATGTCCAAACCACTGTCCCTCCTCTGGACATGTCCAAACCACTGTCCCTCCTCTGGACATGTCCAAACCACTGTCCCTCCTCTGGACATGTCCAAACCACTGTCCCTCCTCTGGACATGTCCAAACCACTGTCCCTCCTCTGGACATGTCCAAACCACTGTCCCTCCTCTGGACATGTCCAAACCACTGTCCCTCCTCTGGACATGTCCAAACCACTGTCCCTCCTCTGGACATGTCCAAACCACTGTCCCTCCTCTGGACATGTCCAAACCACTGTCCCTCCTCTGGACATGTCCAAACCACTGTCCCTCCTCTGGACATGTCCAAACCACTGTCCCTCCTCTGGACATGTCCAAACCACTGTCCCTCCTCTGGACATGTCCAAACCACTGTCCCTCCTCTGGACATGTCCAAACCACTGTCCCTCCTCTGGACATGTCCAAACCACTGTCCCTCCTCTGGACATGTCCAAACCACTGTCCCTCCTCTGGACATGTCCAAACCACTGTCCCTCCTCTGGACATGTCCAAACCACTGTCCCTCCTCTGGACATGTCCAAACCACTGTCCCTCCTCTGGACATGTCCAAACCACTGTCCCTCCTCTGGACATGTCCAAACCACTGTCCCTCCTCTGGACATGTCCAAACCACTGTCCCTCCTCTGGACATGTCCAAACCACTGTCCTCCTCTGGACATGTCCAAACCACTGTCCCTCCTCTGGACATGTCCAAACCACTGTCCCTCCTCTGGACATGTCCAAACCACTGTCCCTCCTCTGGACATAATAATAATAATAATAATGAATTCCATTTATAATGCACTTTTCATTAATAAAAATCTCAAAGTGCTACAAAGTGTAATAAAGCAAAGATCAAAATAAAACAAGTGATAAAATCAAATAAAATCAATAATAATATCGACTAAGATCAAAGATAAAATCATGTGGATGCAGATTAGGCTTGCTTAAAAAATAAATAAAATAAAACAAGTGATAAAATCAAGTAAAATCAATAATGATATCAGCTAAGATCAAAGATAAAATCATGTGGAGGCAGAATAGGCTTGCTTAAAAAGAAAGGTCTTTATGCTGCTTTTAAAGTCAACCAGTGACTGTGGAGCTCTCAGGTCGTCAGGGAGGGAGTTCCACAGGCGGGGGGCAGCCACACAGAATGCTCGGTCTCCCATGGTCCTCAACTTGGTCCGAGGAATATGAAGGAAATTACTGTTCTGTGATCGTAGAGACCGGGTGGATGAATATGGTGCAAGAATGTCCTTTAGATAGTCAGGTGAAGTGCCGTGCAAGCATTGATGGGTAATGAGAGCAGTTTTGTACTGAATTCTGTAGGTGACAGGAAGCCAATGGAGGTTATGGAGAATGGGTGTAATATGTTCAAATTTACGAACTCTCAACAGAATCCTTGCTGCACTGTTTTGAATGTATTGAAGTTTCTGAAGGTTTTTGCCAGGGATACCAATAAACAGGGAGTTGCAGTAGTCGAGCCTGGAGGAGACAAAGGCATGGACGAGTTTCTCAGCATCAGGAAAAGTCAGAGATGGGCGAAGTCTGGAGATGTTTCGAAGATGGAAGAAGCAGGTTTTAAACAGATGCTTAATGTGATTTTCAAATGTAAGATGAGAGTCCATTTTTATTCCAAGATTTGTAACAGAGGTGGAGAGGGGGATGTCTTGACCAGAGAAGGAGATTGTTGTTAAAGTTGATGTTTGTATCTGGTGAGGGGTGCCAATCAATATGGCCTCAGTCTTCGAGCAGTTTAATTGAAGAAAATTCTGATTCATCCATGCCTTTATTTCCTCCAGGCAGGCAGAGAGAACAGTGAGTGAAGACGGAGATAGGGATGATGATGATGTTCCAGTCCTGATGTAAAGCTGCGTGTCGTCGGCATAGCAGTGAAAAGAAATGTTGAACTGATTGATAATTTGACCTAAAGGCAGCATGTAGAGGGAAAACAGCAGGGGCCCCAGAACTGACCCCTGAGGGACACCACAGGAGACACCGACTGTCTGGGAAGTGGCATTGCCAAGGCTAACACATTCCAGCCTATCGGAGAGGAAAGATCTGAACCAGTCCAGGACAATGTCACAGAGACCGACCTCCACATGAAGACGGTGGAGGAGGATATTATGGTCCACAGTGTCGAAGGCTGCAGTGAGGTCAAGGAGGACAAGGATGGAGGGAGAACCAGTGTCAGCAGCCATGAGGACATCATTTGTTACTCTCAGCAGTGCAGTCTCAGTACTGTGAGCTGCTCTGAATCCAGACTGGAATTTCTCATACAGGGAGTGTTGTTGTAGGTGGTCCTGCAGCTGAGCAGCAACTGCTTTCTCCAGCACTTTGGACAGAAATGGGAGGTGGGAAATTGGGCGGTAATTAGAAAAAATGTCGGGATCCAAATTAGATTTTTTCAGAAGAGGCCTAATGATGGCAGTTTTTAGAGGCAATGGAACATGACCAGATTGTAGAGACTTGTTTATTATTTGTGTGATTAATGGGCTTATTGCAGAGTGATTGGATTTTATGAGAGACGAGGGGAAGGGATCCAGGGCGCAGGATGAAGGCTTCATTTTCTTGAGGATGGTCTCTACCTCACTCTGAGCGACTTCATCAAAGCTGCTCAGGGTCCCAGAAAGCAGACGGGTAGATGGTACACTAAGATCAGGGAGGTTGTGGAGCTGAGATCTGATAGTGTCAACTTTGTTTTTAAATGATGAGAGGAACAGGTTGCATTTTTGAACAGAGTCCTCATGAGTTTGTTTAATGGGATTAAGCAGATGAGTTATTGTGGAGAAGAGCTGTTTAGAGTTTCCAGGGCAGGTGTTGATGATGTTGGAATAATATTTGGAGCGTGCTTCTTTAAGAGAATAGGCGTACGCTTTCTGATGTTCTTTGTACGCTTGCTTGTGCACAGAGAGACCAGATGATTTTACACGTCTCTCAATAGCACGGCCAGTTGCCTTCATCCTGCGCAGCTCATCAGTGTACCAGGGGGCTGAACGGGAGAAAGACACCAGTCTTGACTTCAGGGGAGCATGTAGGTCCAGAAGCTCCTGGAGAGATTGGTTGTAATAATCCACAGAGTCATCTGCAGATGAGTGATTGACAGCGGTCAGGGTGTGAAGATCAGCAGACAAAACATCAGGGGAAATGTTTTTATAGTCACGGAACTGGATAGGTCGTTTTGGGTTAGAAGCATGTCCAAACCACTGTCCCTCCTCTGGACATGTCCAAACCACTGTCCCTCCTCTGGACATGTCCAAACCACTGTCCCTCCTCTGGACATGTCCAAACCACTGTCCCTCCTCTGGACATGTCCAAACCACTGTCCCTCCTCTGGACATGTCCAAACCACTGTCCCTCCTCTGGACATGTCCAAACCACTGTCCCTCCTCTGGACATGTCCAAACCACTGTCCCTCCTCTGGACATGTCCAAACCACTGTCCCTCCTCTGGACATGTCCAAACCACTGTCCCTCCTCTGGACATGTCCAAACCACTGTCCCTCCTCTGGACATGTCCAAACCACTGTCCCTCCTCTGGACATGTCCAAACCACTGTCCCTCCTCTGGACATGTCCAAACCACTGTCCCTCCTCTGGACATGTCCAAACCACTGTCCCTCCTCTGGACATGTCCAAACCACTGTCCCTCCTCTGGACATGTCCAAACCACTGTCCCTCCTCTGGACATGTCCAAACCACTGTCCCTCCTCTGGACATGTCCAAACCACTGTCCCTCCTCTGGACATGTCCAAACCACTGTCCCTCCTCTGGACATGTCCAAACCACTGTCCCTCCTCTGGACATGTCCAAACCACTGTCCCTCCTCTGGACATGTCCAAACCACTGTCCCTCCTCTGGACATGTCCAAACCACTGTCCCTCCTCTGGACATGTCCAAACCACTGTCCCTCCTCTGGACATGTCCAAACCACTGTCCCTCCTCTGGACATGTCCAAACCACTGTCCCTCCTCTGGACATGTCCAAACCACTGTCCCTCCTCTGGACATGTCCAAACCACTGTCCCTCCTCTGGACATGTCCAAACCACTGTCTCTCCTCTGGACATGTCCAAACCACTGTCTCTCCTCTGGACATGTCCAAACCACTGTCTCTCCTCTGGACATGTCCAAACCACTGTCTCTCCTCTGGACATGTCCAAACCACTGTCTCTCCTCTGGACATGTCCAAACCACTGTCTCTCCTCTGGACATGTCCAAACCACTGTCTCTCCTCTGGACATGTCCAAACCACTGTCTCTCCTCTGGACATGTCCAAACCACTGTCTCTCCTCTGGACATGTCCAAACCACTGTCTCTCCTCTGGACATGTCCAAACCACTGTCTCTCCTCTGGACATGTCCAAACCACTGTCCCTCCTCTGGACATGTCCAAACCACTGTCCCTCCTCTGGACATGTCCAAACCACTGTCCCTCCTCTGGACATGTCCAAACCACTGTCCCTCCTCTGGACATGTCCAAACCACTGTCCCTCCTCTGGACATGTCCAAACCACTGTCCCTCCTCTGGACATGTCCAACCACTGTCCCTCCTCTGGACATGTCCCAACCACTGTCCCTCCTCTGGACATGTCCTAACCACTGTCCCTCCTCTGGACATGTCCCAACCACTGTCCCTCCTCTGGACATGTCCCAACCACTGTCCCTCCTCTGGACATGTCCCAACCACTGTCCCTCCTCTGGACATGTCCCAACCACTGTCCCTCCTCTGGACATGTCCCAACCACTGTCTCTCCTCTGGACATGTCCCAACCACTGTCTCTCCTCTGGACATGTCCAACCACTGTCTCTCCTCTGGACATGTCCAAACCACTGTCTCTCCTCTGGACATGTCCAAACCACTGTCTCTCCTCTGGACATGTCCAAACCACTGTCTCTCCTCTGGACATGTCCAAACCACTGTCTCTCCTCTGGACATGTCCAAACCACTGTCTCTCCTCTGGACATGTCCAAACCACTGTCTCTCCTCTGGACATGTCCAAACCACTGTCTCTCCTCTGGACATGTCCAAACCACTGTCTCTCCTCTGGACATGTCCAAACCACTGTCCCTCCTCTGGACATGTCCAAACCACTGTCTCTCCTCTGGACATGTCCAAACCACTGTCCCTCCTCTGGACATGTCCAAACCACTGTCCCTCCTCTGGACATGTCCAAACCACTGTCCCTCCTCTGGACATGTCCAAACCACTGTCCCTCCTCTGGACATGTCCAAACCACTGTCCCTCCTCTGGACATGTCCAAACCACTGTCCCTCCTCTGGACATGTCCAAACCACTGTCCCTCCTCTGGACATGTCCAAACCACTGTCCCTCCTCTGGACATGTCCAAACCACTGTCCCTCCTCTGGACATGTCCAAACCACTGTCCCTCCTCTGGACATGTCCAAACCACTGTCCCTCCTCTGGACATGTCCAAACCACTGTCCCTCCTCTGGACATGTCCAAACCACTGTCCCTCCTCTGGACATGTCCAAACCACTGTCCCTCCTCTGGACATGTCCAAACCACTGTCCCTCCTCTGGACATGTCCAAACCACTGTCCCTCCTCTGGACATGTCCTAACCATCTCAGTCTGGTCTCTAACTTTATCTCCCAGTTGTTCAACCTGTGCTGTAGGTCCGTGTACATTCAGTCGGGCCTGATGATCAGGCCCAGCACAGAAGATCAACATCATCAGGTCAGGACTCTGTGGTCTACACTCATCTCCAGGTCAGAGGTCACTCTTTCAGGGATGAAGATGTTCACATCCTTGATAGAGAGGAACGATGGTTTGAGA
>JBBPBX010054538.1:0-23428 GCA_038048925.1 Garcialebias charrua | reverse complement strand
TAATAATAATAATTAATTCAATTTATAATGCACTTTTCATTACTGAAAATCTCAAAGTGCTACACATATATTGAATGCTACACACATTCATAAACCGGTGGCGGCAGACTACCATGCAAGGTGCTTTCCAGTCCTACCGGGAGCAACTCAGGGTTAAGTGTCTTGCCCAAGGACACAACGACACATGGTGCGGGTCCCGGGAGTCGAACCGCCAACTTTCCGATCGGGAGACGACTGCCATTACCACTACACCACGGTGGTAATGTTGATTCTACTTTTGCTAGAATGTTTTATTCATGTTTTACTCTTTTAACTTTCATCTGTTGGTTTGGACTTCTGACATGCAAACACAGGAGCAAACTCTTGGGGATTGTCTGCAAAACTGCTGGCATAGCCCTAGAACCTCACTGACCTACACAATGCGAGGTCAGCGAATAAGGCCAGGCTGATTCTGGCAGATCCTGATCATCACTCCATGGTGAGTTCAGGTGTCTTCCATCTGTATGCAAGTATCTGCTGCCCAGATGTACGACGAACAGACTGGAAAGTCATCCCTATAGTGACCAGGCTTCTCAATGAACAATGATGATTTATTTTAACGTTTTAATGTCTAGAATGGATGTTTTGTGTGCTTACTGACTGTGAAGCAAATTGTCCCTTGGGGATGATAACGGTTCTTGAACTTGAACTTTATTGTGCAAAGTTTTGTAACTTCTCTTCAGAAGATGATGTTAGTTTAAAACTGGCATCAGGAATGGTGGACCTTTTCTTAATTTAAGAAATTCTATCTAAGACCAAAAATACACAACATTTCTCAAATACACAATTATTTTGCTGTCATATTGTTAAGTTTGCAGATGATACAGCGGTGGTGGGATGCATCACAAACAATGATGAGTCCAGCTACAGACAGGAGGTGGAACACCTGGAGAGCTGGTGCAAAGAGAATAATCTTCACATGAATGTGAAGAAGACAAAGGAGATGATTGTGGACTTCAGAAGGAACAAACACACCCACACCCCACTGAAAATAGGTGGGTCTGCAGTGGAAGTGGTCTCCAGCTACAAGTACTTGGGTGTACACTTGAATGATAACCTCAGCTGGAGCAACAACACCACCAGCCTGATCAAGAAAGGTCATCAGAGACTCTACTTCCTCAGACGGCTGAGACGAGCTGGTCTGAGCAGCCCAGTTCTCACCTCCTTCTACAGGTGTGCAGTGGAGAGCATCCTGTGCTCCAGCATCAACGTGTGGCATGGAGGCTGCACAGTTGAAGAGAGGAAAGCTCTGCAGAGAGTGGTGAAGGCTGCACAGAAGTCTGTTGGAGTCAGTCTCCCCACCATCACAGACATTTACACCTCTAGATGCAGGAAAAGAGCCACCTGTATCATGAAAGACCTCACTCATCCAGCACACTCACTCTTTGCCCCACTCCCCTCAGGACGGAGGTTGAGGAGCATCAAGTGTAGAACCACTAGACTGAGGAACAGCTTCTACCCTGAGGCTGTTAGACTCATGAATAAATAAAAATAAAATTAAAATAAACACTGCAAAATATCACATCATGCTGATGCTGATCTGTTTTCTTGTTGCTGTGTTCATCTGTGTTCATCTGTGACCATCTGCTCATACAAACTCATGTTCGTGCTGCTGTTTATTCCCACTATATTAGGCTTAGTGTATTACTAGTTGATGTTTTTCTTAGTTAGTTCTCGATGTTATTACTGTTTTTCTCTTTCATTTGTTGTTGGATGTAACTGGGACCTCGTGTACATAATCTCGTTTTCATCTCATGTACCACATGCGGTGCAAATGACAATAAAGACTCTCTGACTCTGACTCTCTGATTTTCTATTTCACAGTCCATTTATTTATAGAGATCATTAAAAACAACAATAGTTAGGGTTAGTGCTGCTGTTTGCAATGATGCTTTTCTATTACATTAGTGCTTGGTGTATTTTTAGTTGATGTTTTTTCTTAGTTATATCCTAGATGTTATTACTGTTCTTCTCTTGCATTTGTTGTTGGATGTAACTGGGACCCTGTGTACATAATCTCATTTCATCACATGTACTACATGCGGTGCAAATGACAATAAAGATTCTCTGACTCTGAATAGTTGACCAGTGCTTTACAGTTCATTCAAGACAGTGAATCATAAAGAAAACACAAGTTAAGATAAAATACTGGAATTATCTCCAGATTCTCCGATTATCGTTCTTTCCATCCATCCATCCATCCATCCATCCATCCATCCATCCCTCTTTCAGTGTCTTTCTTGCCCTTTGTTCTCGCTGCAGGCCCGGTACAATCCAAAGACAAGTCGGGCTTCGTCTCTCTCAGCTTATCTCCAAAAGCTGCCTCTTTCATTTGAGTAAATGCCTTCGTTCCCAGCTCCTATATAAGGAAGCTGATAAGGGACATCTTTTATCCACCGTAGAAAACACCTCCCCCACACCCACCCCCGCCCAGCCCTTTGTGGGTGTTTGCGTTATTTTAAATGCCTGCACAGCATATGCAAAATAATGTGAGAGCTTATATTTGTCGTCTGTGGATATTTTTCATACATTTCCAAGACTCACCTGAATGTTTTTTATAATAGAATACTGTAGCTGATAATTATACGGTGTGCAATTGAAGCGCATCATGCTTTTATCGTTTTTTTCTGATGTTGCTTATCATTCAAATGTGACATTTCTATGATTATACATAATCACATAAGACTGCTGCAGCCTTGCAGGTGGCTGTAATAGGACGTGATTAAGTGGGACAAGCTAATCATCACAGTGCTTTCCGTGTGTGTGTGTGTGTGTGTGTGTGTGTGTGTGTGTGTGTGTGTGTTCACAAAGAAGCCATCGAACAAATTGATCGGGGCTACGGTGTGGATTTGTTGCGCGCATGGAGAGATTAGTTTTATCTTTAGCTCATTCAGTTTGTGCCGTTGCCGAGTGCTACACCTGCTCTTACACAACAAATATATTGATTGGCCTTTGCTGCAAATGTCACAACCTCACCAAAGGCATTTTCAAAGTGTTGCGAGATTGAGAGTCGACGCAGGAATCGGAGCAGAACGTGCACTGGACAGTGGGAAATTCACAAGCACGGAAATAAATATAAAAACAGAATGCATGGATTTGCATATCTCATAAACCCGTATTGTATTCACATTGGAACACATGGAACACATCGGATGTTTAGCAGAAAAATGCTAACTAAAAGTAGCAAAACTGTAGCCAAAATAAAATTGCAAATAGCTAGCTAAAATTTAAAATGTAGCAAAATGAGCTAAAAAGTAGGGATGCACCGATCCACATTTTTCACTTCCGATCCGATACAGATACTGTAAAACTGGGTATCGATCGATACCGATACTTTTCCGATCCGATACCATTCAGGTGCCTTATGAGGCTGTACAGCCTCAGCCACTAATATCCACTTTAAAGCAAGGAATAAAAAAACACGTTTTGTGTTAGCAGGATTTAATTGTAACTAAGAAACTTATCCAACATTAATAAAACTTACCTCAAGTTGCCTTTTTGGGCATGCATAAATATACAGTATTTGTATACACTGTACTTAGAGAGAAGATTAATCTTCTCTTGGCTGTGCAAATTCTGCTAACACAAAACGTGTAACTAACTACCGGTACTTTTAAGTACTGTAGTTACTTTCACCCAGTCTCTTTTTCATCACATGCTTCCAAAAGTCAACAATTATGTTTGTATTCTGCATCTGTCTGTTAGCAAAATATCTTATGAACAACTGAACAGATTTTGTTTAAACTTTCAAGAAATAATCACTGAAGGGCTCTCTACGACTGGTTGACTTTTAAAGTACATCCAATTGAAGATGGCTGCCACAGCTAACTGAACTTATACAACACAAAATTGACTACAACTCAGTCAATTTGACAAAAAAATTAGATAAAATTTGTGTGGTAGTAGCTGAGACTCATTCCCAAAGCATATTCAAGGGATTAGTAGAATGCATAAGATCTTTCTTTAAAATTACAACGTTATTTATTTGGAATCAATGGTGTCGTCTGTTAGCAAAATATCTCATGACCCGCTGGACAGATTTTGATTAAACTTTCAAGAGATAATCACTGAAAGGCTCTCTACGACTGGTTGACTTTTAAAGTACATCCAGTTTAAGATGGCTGCCACAGCCAACTGAAAACAACACAAAATTGACTACAACTCAGTCAATTTGACAAAAAATCTAGATGAAATGTGGTGCGGTAGTAGCTGAGACTCATTCCCAAAGCATATTCAAGGGACTAGTAGAATGCATAAGATCTTTCTTTAAAATTATAACGTTATTTATTTGGAATCAATGGTGCCGTCTGTTAGCAAAATATCTCATGACCCGCTGGACAGATTTTGATTAAACTTTCAAGAGATAATCACTGAAGGGCTCTCTACGACTGGTTGACTTTTAAAGTACATCCAGTTTAAGATGGCTGCCACAGCTCAGCCTTTTGTTTTTCATAATCCCACAGAGCTTTGGAGACATTTACAAGACATTCAAAAATATGCCTCACCTGTCCAACAGCATACAGGGGTTCACTTTGGATGTCATGGAATCACCTGCTGACAGCTTGGAGGAGGCTGCTTCTCAAAGTTTTGATGCCACTGTCCACACTGTTATCAGCGAGCAGGTGTTTAAAATGGTGACGCTGGGATCACATCAGCTGCAGAGGAGCTCGCTGAGCTGATTTCTCTGGTTAACTCCTCAAAGGGTTCCAGCAAAGTCACAATCTTTTCCAGCAAACCCCACAGGTTGGCTGACAGTGTTCCTGACAAGTTGTTTAGCAGTTTCTGGGTTATCCCTTTAGCTTTCACGTTGTCCAGCGGAAGTTTACCTTGCTGTTGAAACGAGTCCAGAAGTGATTTCTGTCGGCTCCGTTTGTCTTTCTCCCGCCGGGCTAAACAATCGTCATGCTCTTTACTGTGGTCTTTTTCAAATGTTTCATCACGTTTGTGGTATTATATGACGCGACGGAGCTTCCTCCTCTCTGGACAGCGGCTCTGCAGACACGCACGCGGCTCTGCAGACACGTACACGTCGCTGCTGTCTTGCTTTGCGGTGCTTCAAGAGTAAAACACATCCACACAGCAGACATGTTCGCGGACATGCAAAAATCAATAAACTCTGACCGACTCTGATGCCAAGATGAAAAGTTGGTTAGCCGTTAGCCACAGTCCTCCAGTCCTCTCTGTGTTTACTCACGTTTTACCTGGCTGCAAGGGGCAAACTAGGAAATGGATTTCCTGAATGTGAGGCGGGTCTTACTACTCTGGGCTCATAAAACACGCCTCCGTTCAGGAAATCCATTCCATAGTTTGAAGACAACTGCAGTGTATCATGGATCGGAAAGATGGCAGTCTCTGCTCTGAAAATCCGATATGTAAACAAGGCTGGTATCGGATACCAATACCGATACTGGATCGGATCTGCCCCATCCCTATATATTTCACTTGGTCATTTGGGATTTAGACTATGTAAGGAAAGGTGTTCTCATATTCTGAGCCTCTCTTTTGTAAAATACCTGTAGCTTTTCTCACGGATGTTCATGGTGATTGTCATTACTTGTGGAACTCAGACGTATCCTGGTCTGAAGAGTGGTTAAACACATGACCATGGGATGGCGGTGCGTGTGTGTGTAAAAAGGGTTTGAAAGCAGTTGATAAGAAACATTAATCATGGAGCCTGGTTGCCAGTTTGTGCAATGCTTGATTGCATCAGAAGTCTCAGCTCTAAGCAAGATTGGCTGTTCCCTTTCTGATGGATGATGGTGTATCAGCCGAGTCTGTGCAGATCAGTGTGGATGGAAGGTTTCACAGGCTTTTTATATGACTGAAGCCTGATTGAGGGTTGTCAGTGCTCTCGAAGCGAAAACATTTCCAAACGGTTTGTGACAGTACGTTGTCATTTAAGCACACCAGCTATGTTGTTATTATTGCCCTAAGAAAGCATGGAGTCATTGACGTCTCCCAAGTTGGTAATATTGAGGAAGCAATTAGGTTTTTAAAGTGTTTGCTTATTGTCTGTAATGGACTGGAGGTTTTGTAGATTTTACTATAAAAATAAACTCCTCATTCTGCAGGTTTATGTTTGCCTTTTTATAAAATCGGTTTAAGCAGCAGCCTTGCAAGACCTGAAGGTTGTATTGCTAAAACTGTGTTTACTTTTAATAAATATGTTCTCCACCTTGGCATGTTTTGGTTAAAAAATATCAATCTTAAATCATTCAGGAGCAGGTTTTTCCTGAAATAATAATTGTGAAGTTCTCTAAATTTGATGCATGACAAGATGCTCTGCCTCTGTTACTTTGACCTTTTTTAAATAAGAAACCAGCGCAGCGTTCTCAAGATGCAATTAGAAAACCACATTTTGTAATTATAGCCGTATTTGTAATTGGATGTTTTTGGTTAGTTTCTATGCTGGTTTATAATTCATTAGCTGGGTCACTGCTGAGCATTTTATTTATAAATGCTGACAAACTTCTGGGAGGAGTAGTGACATCCACGGTGTGTGTCCTTTCAGATCCTTGTGAACTTTTTAGAAACTAATTCATTAATTTGATGCATTTTTCTCTGCTTTGACACGTACATAAACATTTCAGATGCAATTAACTGATTTCCTTTTGTGACTCCCTGTTTGTCCATAAATATGTTCAGCCTAGAAGATTCACCATGTGTATGTGCATGTGTATCTCTGGAAACCTGACACTGGGGACCAACATGACCAGCAGCCACCGCTGGCCACCTGCCCAGTATTGGGTTTGCACTCATCATTTAAAATGAGCCAAAGCCACTAAAGGCGTACCGTCGGTGGCAACAATAGATGTTACCCCAAAGCAAAGTCAGAGGTGTTATTACTGTAGTTTTTCAAATCATAACAACAAACAGCAGGAAAAACTCCATGTTTCATTCCACGGGCAGAGATACTGTTTGAAAAAACAAGCAACTGCAGCAATCTAAGAGACGTTCAATGACCGATGATGACTGTAAACAATTTTTCTCAACCTCGAGCTTTTCTAAAGTTTTTTTCATTCAATTTTGTTTATCAAGGATACAGATGGTGACTGCAGACACCCACAAACTCCCCATTAATACCCATAAAGTTCAGCTCTTTTAAAGCAGGAGGCTACAATTAACTATATAATGTTCAATTATGAACATTAATATTCTTGTTTTTGTAGATAGTCAAGTCAAATGTATCTACAAAGCACATTTAAAACAGCAACTGTTACCAAAGTGCTTAATAATAAAACCACAGCATAAAGTAAAAAATAAGATGTAACAGTACGTTGTCATAAAAAAACAACAACACAAAAACAATGACAAACTATGGGATAATAAATCAGATCATACTGTGTTACATGTTGGTGAATACTGTACATGTGCGTTTTCAGGAGAGATTTAAAAACAGGGAGTGAAGTGGCCTGTCTGATGTTGGGGGGAAAATTGTTCTTTAGGGCCCACGACTGAAATTGCCCGATCTCTCTGAGCTTCAACCTGTTTTTTGGTACAACCAAAAGCAGCTGGTCTGATGATTGAAGGGATATAACACCGTGAAGGGATATAACACCGTTTTATACTGTAACATGTGTAGCAATGTCTAAATCAGTACAAAAGTATAAAACGGTGTTATATCCCTTCATGGTGTTATATCCCTTCATGATCTCAGCACCTGAGAAGGAACATAAGGTTGAAGTAGGTCAAGAGAGGTGGGAGGGTGCAAGGCCATTAATGCACTTAAATGTCAACAAAATGTAAAAAATTAATTCTGACATGCACAGGGAGCCAGTGAAGGAAGGACAAAACTGGTCAAATGTGCTCAAACCGAAGAGTTCCTGTTAATGGTCGAGCTGCAGCATGTTGGACGAGATGGATATGTGAAAGAGAGACCTGACTGACCCCAACATAAAGTGCGTTACAGTAGTCCAGCCGGGTTATAATGAAGACATGGACTATTTTTTCAAGATCAGATCTGGTCAGCACAGATTTAAGCTTAGCTATCTGCCTTTCTGCAGAACAGAGTCAAACTGTGTATTAAACTTAAAGTTGTAGTCTAAAACCATCCCCAGACTGCTTACCGGTAAGATATGGCTGAAGAGAGTCAAGATTTACGGGATCAGAGACAGCGGTAGAGCTAGGGCAAAACGCAATGACTTCAGCTTTCTGATCATTAAAACTGAAAATATTTGAAGCCATCCATGCCTTATGTCATTAAAATATTTTAACAGGGGGTGAATGAAGCAGGAACCATTGGGTTTTAAGGGCAGATAAAGCTGGCAGTCATCAGCATAACAATGAAACAAAATATCATAGATCGCACTTTGAACAAGCCATGCTTGGAGAAATAGAGATCAGACTGACTAGCTTGCAGCAAGTCCAAACAGAGTCAAGACCAAAGTGGATTACTGCTGGTTTAAGGTGTTCCCTCATGGGCTGCAAGTCAAGTGGTATTCATGAAAGAGTTTTGCTAATGTCTTGTGACTTTTGTCATGACTTTTCTCAAAATCTCCATGTGCTATCATGAATGTCTCCATCGCCATAATTTGTCATCTGCTCAGGAGCTCTCCTCCAACAGAAAACTGAAAGTTATGCACCATAACTCATGTTCCCTGAAGGAAGGGAACGAGGTGCAACATACTTGCTATGGGAATTGCACCCCGCGCGATTACCTGAAGGAATATACTCACGCTTTTACGGCTAGGGCGTCAACGCCGCGCCAGAGGCCCTGCCCTCTGGGTACTTAACGGCTGACGCCCATCCATCTTTCTCCAAAATTGCACTTCACCGAGCTTTCAGCATTGAAAAGGGCCAGATATGTTGCACCTCGTTCCCTTCCTTCAGGGAACATGAGTTATGGTGCATAACTTTCAGTTCCCTTTCAGTCTGGTCTCTCAGTGCAACATACTTGCTATGGGAACGTAATCCATTCACGCCCTTGAAATGCTCAGTAAAATGCATGCTAGAGTGAACGTCTGCCCTTGACCAGCAGGCATCTCAAGGCTACTTTCTACTGTGTGTTAGAAAGGACAGCCTGAGTGACGTCACACGCAGTAACATCCAAACTGTAATGCTTTGCAAAAGTGTTTAATGAGCTCCAGTTCGCAGCAGCGCAGATGTCTGCAACTGGTACACCCTTGAACAATGACCAGGAGGTGGCCAAGCCCCGAGTGGAGTGAGCGTGCACCCAGAGGGCACCTGTTGACCTTTGCTACTGTACGCCCTTTTAATGGCCTCAGTCACCCAATGTGAAAGGCGTTGTTTTGATAGGGCCTTTCCGGTAGCAGGTGCTGCAAAGCACACGAACAGTTGATTTGTTTTTCTCCATTTGGCTGTTCTCTGCATGTAAGTGCGTAAAGCTCTCACGGGGCAGAGAGCGTTCAACCTTTCCTGTTCCTGAGTGAGTACAGGAGCAGGTGGGAAGGAGGAGAGATCAAAGTCTAGACTCCTGTGGTTCAAAATCAAGACTTTGGGGGTGTATGCGGGATTAGGCCTTAAGGTGACCTTTGACCCATCAGGGGAGAATCTGGTACACATTGAATGAACAAACAATGCATGGAGGTCACCCACGCGTTTCGCCGAGCAAAGTGCCAAGAGTAGAGTGGTTTTATAAGATAACAATCTTAATCTTAACCTCGCTCAGTGGCTCGAATGGGGGGTCACAGAGAGCCCCCAAGACCAGGCCAAGATCCCAACCAGGGGTCAGTATCTTGCTGGGTGGTTTAGTCCGAAGCACACCTTTCATAAATCTTATTATGATTGGATACGCTCCAGGTGTCCTGTGTTCCCAGCCTTCCCTAGCTGATAGGAAAACTTTAATTGTTGAGTAAGAACGACATTCTTTCCAGTAAGTCCTGAAGGAAGATCAGGAGCTGAGCCAAGTCGCATGCGTAAAAAATTATATTTATTTCTGAGCACCAGGCTTCAAAAATATGCCACTTATGTGCATATAGAGACTGTGTTGACATAGCACAGGCATTTTGTATGGTTTTTACCACATTTTCCGGTAGGCCTGACGCCATCAGCTTGTTCTTTTCTGCCAACAAGCTGAAATTGTTAACAGTTCCTGGCCTAAGCGGCGGGACTGCCTCTTCTGGTGACATAGTTTGGCCCTGAAGAAGAGCAGTTGGTGCATCCCGTTCTCCTCCAATGGCCCTGGAGGCTGTGAACCCCTGGGAGTTAACCAAGTTGGGAAGAGGGCCTCCTTGCCGATGTGCTACTAGGCTGTTCTGATCGAGGGTGATCGAGGGCAGATGCAACCTGTCATCCTTATTAGACAGAATTGGAACAGAAAGTCTATTTTCCCCCTCCAAGTTTGGGGTCATGGAACTGAGAGACTACGAGTTTTGTAAACGAGCAGATCTCCTGACTCCAATCCGTTTTTTGGAATGGTCCCGTTTACTGGTCCTTGGCTTTAACAGAGCGTTGGAACTAGGCAAACCAACCGGGGTTTGTGTTTCACCCGTTGGGAGAATTTTGTTTGGGAGCAGAGCTGAACCAGCGCAGAGAGGAAGGTCACGTGCTGTCTGATCACTGCTTGGAAATTGCGCGTCCTTCATTGATAATAAAGGGACAGCTGCAACGTGAGAACGTGGAGATTCTTCTTTGAGTTTGGCAGACTTTAGATTATTTGGTGATAGAGAGCCCAGTCCCCTTCGAAAAACAGGAAGAGAGATCTGATTCAACTCTGATTTGTTTACACGCACAGCAGCTTGAACACAATTGCTGCTGTGAAGGTGTGAAGCTTGTGGCTGCCTGTGGGCATCTGACGTGCCCCCCCCGTCATTAGATTCTGTCGGCGTGCCTCCCTGAGGTGCGGACATGTCACGTGTTTGCCTGGTTAGTGTATTGGCTGCCCCGTTATTCACAATGGAGCGGGGGCTTGAGCACGTGACCCCCCTCACCTGTCTCTGTGAGGGGTGTGGGGGTTGCTTGCAGACGCCTCTGTGCCTGTCTACTGCAGACGAATCAGAGGCACCCTGCTAGGGCTTATTGATTAGGTTAACACCCCATGGACCGTGAGAGGGGGGGGAATGGCCCCCTCCCTTTATGATGGCTGGCAGGCCAGAGAGACCTGTTCTGCTGAAGTCACTTGTGTTTTAGTTGCATTTTTTTAGTCAATAAAACAGAGAGGGGCTGTTTTATGAGCTTTATTTGTGCTTATGTGCAATGGCGTACATGATTCTATGTCACTCATAGCAGGGAGAGCATGATTTGTGCATGCAACAGATTTACCAGCTTTTTGTACCGTGTTACAAATAAAGTCTGGACATGAAGGGATCATTCCCTTCAAGCTCACCTCAAGTTGAGCGATGAAGCAACAGAGAAGTCCCGCGAAGAGGTAGTTCAGGTTTAGCGAGGTGAAGGGCAAAAAAG
The DNA here is from genome assembly GCA_038048925.1 of Garcialebias charrua. Lineage (NCBI taxonomy): Eukaryota > Metazoa > Chordata > Actinopteri > Cyprinodontiformes > Rivulidae > Garcialebias > Garcialebias charrua. The sequence goes on along the minus strand of JBBPBX010054538.1, from coordinate 12,028 downwards.
AGAAAGATGGATGGGCGTCAGCCGCTAAAGTACCCAGAGGGCGGGGCCTCTGGCGCGGCGTTGACGCCCTAGGCGTAAAGGCGTGAGTATACTCCTTCAGGTAATCGCGCGGGGGCGCAATTCCCATAGCAAGTATGTTGCACCGAGAGACCAGACTGAAAGGGAACATATGATGCATACTGTATATCCAAATCCAAAATCCATGCTGATGAAAAATAGGAAGTATTGAAAATTTGTCCAGATCTACCTCTTATTTAAAAAAAAAAAAGTTATTTGAAACTGGGTGGCAAAATAATGTGCATGGTCAAAAATGCAGTTTTACAAGTCGTGCACACAAAACTAGGCAGTGATTAAAAAAATTAAAATTGGGCTTTCAAACATGACCATACAGAGCATTAGCCAGTTTTATCCACTGAGTTCCATGAGATTGCAGCAGAAAATATTTTATTACAAATTTCCTGCAATTTTTATGGATTTTTTTTTTTTGCCACCTCGACAGTCAGCACAACTCCATTGTCAACAAAGTGTCTTTTTGTAAACTTTTTCATATGTATCAGTTTTGCTTTTTACATTAAATATATACTGTATATATATTATGAAAAGGGTAGCATGCCCTCTTCGGGTTGGGGATGAGGTCCTGCCCCAAGTGGAGGAGTTTAAGTATCTCGGGGTCTTGTTCACGAATGAGGGAAAACTGGAGCGTGAGATCGATAGGCGGATAGGTGCAGCATCCGCAGTGAAGCGGGCGCTGTACCGGTCTGTCGTGGTGAAGAGAGAGCTGAGTCAAAAGGCAAAGCTCTCAATTTACCGATCGATCTACGTTCCCACCCTCATCTATGGTCATGAGCTTTGGGTTATGACCGAAAGAACGAGATCTCGGATACAAGCGGCTGAAATGAGTTTTCTCCGCAGGGTGTCTGGACTCTCCCTTAGAGATAGGGTGAGAAGCTCAGTCATCCGGGAGGGACTCGGAGTAATAATAATAATAATTAATTCAATTTATAACGCACTTTTCATTACTGAAAATCTCAAAGTGCTACACATATATTGAATGCTACACACATTCATAAACCGGTGGCGGCAGACTACCATGCAAGGTGCTTTCCAGTCCTACCGGGAGCAACTCAGGGTTAAGTGTCTTGCCCAAGGACACAACGACACATGGTGCGGGTTCCGGGAGTCGAACCGCCAACTTTCCGATCGGGAGATGACTGCCCTTACCACTACGCCACGGCCGCCCCTAAGAGTAGAGCCGCTGCTTCTCCACATCGAGAGGAGGCAGTTGAGGTGGCTCGGGCATCTGGATAGGATGCCTCCTGGACGCCTCCCTGGTGAGGTGTTCCGGGCATGTCCCACCGGGAGGAGACCCAGAGGAAGACCCAGGACACGCTGGAGGGACTATGTTTCTCGGCTGGCCTGGGAACGCCTTGGGATTCCCCCAGAGGAGCTGCTCCATGTGGCTGGGGAGAGGGAAGTCTGGGCCTCCCTACTTAGGCTGCTACCCCCGCGACCCGACCCCGGATAAGCGGACGAAAATGGATGGATGGATGGATGGATATATATTATGATATCGCTGCTGGAAGCATCCAAAATTCACTGCAAGTGCTACAGCTAGCTACTGTAACACGTGCTCCCACTACTTAAACACACCTATGCATTTCTATGTAAACAACTGCATTATTTACAACTGATGACAATGGGAAGGTTTCTTAAATATCCAAAATGCTAATAAAAAAATATATAATAATAATAATCCAAAATGCTACAATATTTCTGAAATTGGAGTTGTTACTTTTTTTTTTTTTCCTTTTATAGATGGCCTCTCTTCTCACCTTACAGCCATCCTCTTCACACCATTATGACTTTTTTTTTTTTTATAATTGTTATGTTTTGTAGTCTTGCTTTCTGTCTTTCCTTTCTTTCTTTAAAAAAATAAAAATAAATAATTGGAGTTGTTACTAAAAGACAACATCTTGCCTTAGTCCTAACATTGGCATCTGACTAACTGTTAGCTCATGAACTCAGACCAAATTACAATCTATTCATCCAAACTGAGGTGTTCAAAGAGACATATACATTAAAAGTTTAATTGTTCTACAAAACCTCACCTACAAATTCAGATTTTGTTTTCTTCTAGTGTGTTTGATCCATGATTTTATTTTCACCATGCTGCTACCTTTAGTGAACTGTGTTGAGAAGAAGCTTTTAATTGAACCTAAACGCTTGTGTTACTGCGTTTTTAAAATGCCAGCGGTAATGTAAGCACCCTTTTCTTTCCTTTCCTCCAGTGGTGAGCCAAAACTTGGTGACAGACAACGTGGCTGTGGTGGAGGGAGAGATGGCGATCATCAGCTGTCGGGTGAAGAACAATGACGACTCTGTTATCCAACTGCTCAACCCCAACAGACAAACCATTTACTTCAGAGACATGAGACGTGAGTGTTATGAATTGTAATGCCTTTATCATCTCCCACTGTGAAAAAGAGATAGATGGGCAATAATGTTTTTTCCCTGTGTCTGTGCATGTGTTCTTTTGTCTGTTTGCAGAACATTTAATGAGCCACTGGCTGGGTTTTAATGAAACCAGTGTAATTAGGGGTGTCTCAGTACAGTTTTTTTTTTAAAGAACAAGTGCAAATACATCTACTTTAGTTTGAGTACTTGCCAACACGAGTACCAATACTGAACAGTTAAAAAGTTATTACTTAAACATTACAGTGAATTTAGAAACGCATTTGTTTAATCTTAAAATGCTTCTAAACTATGGACATGTTTCAGTTTTTTGAAGAGGAAATTATGTCACCAAGCATAAAATTGGGATCGGTTTGAAGTATCATGTGCTTTTATGAATACAAGTTGAGTACTGTACTTGGTAATTAAATTTAATTCAATTTATTTAAATAGCGCCAAATCACAACAAAGTTGTCTCAGGGCACTTTACAGGAACATTCACCTACATAGAAAATCTGATTAGTAAAGTTCTCTATCTAAGGAAGCAGCAGACACGTTGAATATTCACTTTGTCACAGTCTCCCATCCTCAGCAAGCACAAAGGCAACAGTGGAAAGGAAAAACTCTCGTTTAACAGGAAGAAACCTCCAGCAGAACCAGGCTCAGGACAAGCGGCCATCTGCTTTGACCGGCTGGGTTGAGAGGACAGGAAGGAGACACACACGAACACAGAATGTCAGGTTTAGGTGTAGGTGCAGGTGTACATGAAAGACAAAAACACACCAAGGGTAGAAAAAATAATTACAAATACAAAACAGGGTGAGCAGAGTAAGTAAAGACAGTAGCAGAGTGAAAGATGTGGTCAGTTTGTTCTACAGCAGTCTAACCCTATAGCAGCATAACTAAGGGAGAGCTTAGGAAACTCAACCCTAACTATAGGAGTTATCAAAAAAGAAAGTCTTAAGCCTAGTATTGAGTCCTATACTGATACCAGCATTGGTATCGGGACAATACTAAAAGTAATAATTATACATACAGAATACAACTAGGCTGCACAGAGGTCTGTTGGAGTCAGTCTCCCCACCATCACAGACATTTACACTTCGAGATGCAGGAAAAGAGCCACCTGCATCATGAAAGACCTCACTCACCCAGCACACTCACTCTTTGCCCCACTCCCCTCAGGACGGAGGTTGAGGAGCATCAAATGTAGAACCACTAGACTGAGGAACAGCTTCTACCCTGAGGCTGTTAGACTCATGAATAAATAAATAATAAGAATAATCACTGTGAAATATCACATCATGCTGATGCTGATCTGTTTTCTTGTTGCTGTGTTCATCTGTGACCATCTGCTCATACAGACTCATGTTCGTGCTGCTGTTTGTAATGACGTTTTTCTATTACTCTAGGGCTTAGTGTATTTCTAGTTGGATGTTTTTCTTAGTTCATATCCTAGATGTTATTACTGTTTTTCTCTTACATTTTGTTGTTGGGTGTAACTGGGACCCTGTGTACATAATCTCATTTCATCACATGTACTACATGCGGTGCAAATGACAATAAAGACTCTCTGACTCTGACTCTGAACTACTGTAATTAACTTTTTTTAGAGTCAACCCAATTCAAATTAGCTACCACATTTCATTGACCTAAGCAAACACAAGCATGGCTATAGCTCAGTCAGTTTTACAGATACTGAGCTAAAGTTTGATGAGGTAGAAGCTGAGTGTCATTCACAACAAGTGCTTTGAGCACTCACGTCAATGTCCAAGATCTGACACAATTGGTTGAAGTTATGCAACACGGTAACTGTCAACCCAACAAAGTGAAGTCAGGTCCTCCGGACGGTTTCTTTTTGTTGAAAGTTCTGTCAACATTTGATCAAAGGGGCCGTAACTTCATTGTTTCTTAACGTAAGACGACCTCAGCTTAAAACTTGAATAAAAGACACCTGGAGATATGCATTCCTCCTGGAGAGCTAGGCCTTCAAGTTATTGGTTCATTTTCCTTTCAGTAATAACATTAGATATTGGTGTAGCCTCTCTCAGCTGAGACAAAATATGGAGGACTATTTGTCATTCAGCAAGTTAAGCTAGAAAAGAATGAGGATAAAGTGTGTATAAAGTACATTTGTGAAAAGAGAGAATGACCCATCAGGTCATTTTAGAACTGGTCTGCAAATACAGCTAAATGCATCATGAAGTCAAAGTAAATGTTACCATTTTAAAGTAATTCATTAACGTGCTGCAATTTATTTGCATGCTTAGAAAACTGTTTTAATGTGAGCCCACAGGTTTGCATCCAAATTAACCGAGCGAGGCTGACAATCTGCAAATGCATGTGTGGTTCTCACCAAGTTTGCTTTAATAAGAGCAGCTCATATCCCTAAACATTTAATGACCCGCTGTGTGTTTATTCTTGTCCTGCTCAATTATTGTGTCACAGCTCTAATTAGCCAGGTTTAGCAGAACATGTTGCTCTTTGTTCAGATTCAGGCTTTTTAAATTGTTTTCCAAGTCTCCTTCTCCATGCACAATGTTTACCTCCTTATACTTCGGGCAGTATGAATCACGAACGTTGTGTTTTGTGCTTGAAATGAGAAAAATAAACATATGATGCTTGTGTATTGTTTATTTTGCTTCCAGCATATTTTATGGTTCACAAACAAGTGATGTGTACAAGCAAAGTTCACTCTGAACATATCTGCGTTGTTCGATTATCCACACTTCGGCAACTTTATTGCAGTGTGACCTCTCGGGGTTAATCAGCTAAAGACATAGCGGTTGACTGGGTTTACAGAAATGCCTTTTTCTTTTCTAAACGTTTAATATTCCTAAACTTTACCAAGAGTTCCATGAGGCCGTTTCCGTTTTAATCACTTCTAGAAACAGTTCAGTCAATACAAAAACACGACAATGCTCGTCGTCTTAGCTGGTTCATCAAAGCAGCGAGTTAATTGTGTCAGCGAGAACATCACTTCAGTCTCATTTACCTGAAAAACACAAATGGTGGCATGGAGCTCTTTTAGCTCGTGTTCATTGTTTCGCTTCTGTGCCTCCCCCCGCTGTGCGAGTCTGTTTATCTAACCTTCCTCCCACACACCGGGCACGAATCAAAGATGCACTTTCTTACATTTTGAAGGAAAAACACAGCGTTTGATCAGAGAAAAGAAAACAAGAGTTCTTATGAAATGGTCACATTCCTCTGCATTAATATTTATGAACCACGATTTAAAATATCAGGAAATCTAAACAGCAGTTTAGCTCCATCCTGGTTCTTTTATTTTATTTTATTAACATTTGAATAGAAACACCTGTTTATTATTAGAAGTTATACACATTTTGTTTGTATTACGCACTTCATCGCATCAATGATGCTGCATTTAAAGGAAACCCTTGTGACAAAATATCATAAAACACTGAAGATTACGGCTCAATTAAGGACACACCAGATTATATTTATCACCATTTGCAAAGACAACAGGTCCAGGAGGGAAACCGAAACATCTTCCTCCCCCGTGGCACACTCCAGCTCTTCTTGGGGGTCCTAAGAAGTTATCAGGCCAGAGAGGATATTACCAGGAAATCCTTCCAGTGAGTTTTGGGTGTGCCCCGGGGTCTCCTCCCAGTGGACTGTGCCTTCTAGGAGGCAACTTAATCAGATGGCCAAACCACATGTAGCGGAGCAGCAACTCTACGCTGAGCTCCCTGGATGATGGCGCTTTTCGGCTTATCTCTACGGATAAGCCCAGAAACCCCATGGAAGAAGCTCAGTTCAGTCACTTGTACATGGAGTCTCATTCTTCTGGTCATGATTAAACACTTGTGACCCTAGGAGAGGGCTGGAATATAGAAGAACCAATTAATCGAGTTATTTGCATTTCAGCTCGGCTCCTTTATCATGTCAGGCCAAAACAACACCTAAACTACTGAAGACTTGTCCCCGATCCGTTGCTTAGTCTCTTGCTCCATCCTATGATCCCTTACTGAACAAGACTCCCAGATACTTGAAGTTCTCCGCTTTGTGGAAAGACTCACTCCCAACCCAGATAGAAATGTTCATCTTTTACTTGTTAGGGCCTGAAGACGCCAACGGAACTGCATCATTTTCAAAATGCAGAGATGAGACCGTGTGCTTCCCAAATCTGACGCTGTCCTCAGTGGCAGAGTAGTTAGAGCAGTCGGCCTCCAATGGGAGAGTTGGAGGTTCGATTCCACCAGCAGTCACATGTTGAAGTGTCCCTTGGCAAGACTGAACCCCTCATTACCTCTGATATGTGTCCCATCAGTGTATGAATGTGACAAAGCTCTGATTAGTCACTTTAGAACGATTTGTTCAATTAGCTTTGTAGATATGTAAGAGTGCTGTATGAATGTGTGCGTGGAGGTAAACGATGGCACGGATTGTGTTGTAAAGCTCTTTGAGGGGCTTGATTATATATAAAGGTGCTATAGAAGTATAGACCACTTACCTTCCTGTACACAAATACCACAAACTGGTCAGTGACATGAGACAGCCCTTGTGTACACCAACCGGTACTGGGAATGAGTTTGACTTTGTGCAAAGGATGGAAATACAACTTTTTATTTTGGTATTCAAAGAGCTTTTAGAAGTGACCACAACATTTCATCCTCTTGCAACACCTTCAACAAATTGTTAAGAACACAATCGTAAGCTTTTTCCAATTCTTCTAAACATATATACAGTAGACTGGTGAGTCAAACTCCCTTGACCTCCTAAGCAACATTTCAAGAGTGAAGATTGGGTCCATTGTTGTACAACCTGGACATCGACCATACTGCTCCTCCTGAATCCAAAGTTTGACAATTGGTCTGAGCCTCCTTTCCAATACTTGTTTTTTTTTTTGTTTTGTTTGTTTTGTGAGGATGAGTGTGTATTTGTGATTTGTGGTGCCAAAGTTAGCAGTACAGGTAGTCCCCGACTTACGAGCGAGTTCCGTTACAACGAGTTGCTCGTAAAGCGAAAATTCGTAACTTGGAACGGCCGCCACGTGTCTCGTAAGTCCGGAATTTCGCTCGTAAGTTGGAACGGTTTTGCTAGCGCGACTACAAACACTCGTTTTTCATCGAAAAACTGCTTACGAGTGCATAAAAATGATCGGAAACGTGTGTCCACATGTTTAGCTAACGAACTGTGGTGAAAAAACACAGAAAAATTCTGTATTTTTTGCGTTTTTTCCAAAAATTCGCCAGCTCGTAAGTCCGGAACCTCGTAGGTCAGAGCGCTCGTAAGTCGGGGACTACCTGTACCTTGTTTAAGGACCATGGTATCCTTGTTCTTAATTGGCCAGCCAACTCGCCTGACCTTAACCCCATAGACAATCTATGGTGTATTGTGATTAGGAAGATGTGATGCACCTAACCCAATAATTCAGAAGAGATGAAGGCCACTATCAGAGCAACCTGGGCTCTCATAACACCTGAACAGTGCCACAGACTGATCGACTGCATGCCACGCTGCATTGCTGCAGTAATCCAGGCAAAAGGAGCTCCAACTATTGAGTGCTGTACATGTTCATACTTTTCATGTTCATACTTTTCATCCTCATACTTTTCAGTTGGCCAACATTTCTAAAAATACTTATTTTTATTGGTCTTAAAGGTTCAGTCTGCAGTTTCTGTAGAACAGCAGCACTTAGAAAAAATGTCAACAAGCAAAGCATTCTGATCCCTCCCCCTCAGAGCCATATATGGCTCTGCCCCCTTGTGGTCTGTTGAAATTTGAATTCAAGCTCTGTTTTTATTGGCTGATTCAAATTCAAGCTCGGTTTTTATTGGCTGGTTACAAACTTTGTTTTTATTGGCTGGAAAATGGCGGGTCACTTTTTCTTTTTAGAAATGCTTATTTACCACCTGGAGAAGCAAGGGGACAATATTTTTTTTTAGTTTTTTCAGAGATTACCTCTCTAACATCAATCTAGTGACAGAGTGAAGAAATATGTTAAAATATATATTGTTTGAAAAGTTACAGACTACATTACAATNTAATAATAATAATAATAATAATAATAATAATAATAATAATAATGTCTATTCCTGTCATCTGCGTATGTTTCCCATACACAGACGAAATTCGTCTCTGCATTTAACCCAACCACCTACCAGGTGGTGCAGTGAGCAGCCCGAAAGCGCCCGGGGGGCTGGAGAAATAGGTGTGCACTCATAGACACCCCAAGCTGGGTAGTGGCCGGGGCGCGAACCCGCGACCTTCGGATCCGTAGTCAAAAGCCCTGCCACTAGACCATCTTGGCTCCTACATACCCCAGCTTTAAAAAATATTCTAAATTTCTGAGATACTGAATTTGAAGTTTTCATTAGTTGGCAGTTATAATCGTCAACATTAAAATAAATAAACATTTCAAATAGATCATGATAAATATAGCCAAAGGAGTTCACCAGGAACAACAGAAATTAATTGAATTAAACATTTTTTTTTTACTCAGGATATAAATCCAAGCTGGTCTGTTACTTTCTTGGCATTGGATAAAATAATTCTCTGAAGTCAGAGAAACTGCAAGTAGAGGCAGTGAACACCAACATGCAAGCACTTTTGGCAACACTGCCAATTTCCATAAAACATAAAAGCAAATCATAAAGGAGCAAAAAATAAATAAATGCCTCAAACATTTGAATGCACCGTGGTTTTTATGAGTCCTAGTCAAACAATCCAGGTTGAAATTTCAGATTTACCCCAGTTAATAAACAAAACAGCTTTGTGTAAAGATATACTGATCTTTTTTTTCTTATTTCAAATTAACTGCACAAACAGAGAACTTCTTTGTTTACTCAGAGAACTCCAGTGTCCTCATTATTAGCACTGAATATTTAAATACAGTTAGACAGAAACATTAACTGGAAGTGTCTGAGTTTTTATCACATGGGTTTTGATTAAAATATATTTTAAGAAAATATCAGCGTAGTGTACGGTAATTGAAAAAAAAAAAAAAAAAGCAATTACCAGTGAGCATTTAGCAGCTTTTGTAGAGCATTAAACCAGAGTATAAAGGATTAAATGGCAATATGCTGGTGAAGATTCTCAGTCGTCCAGGACATGATAAAATCAAAAAAGGCGTTCAATGATCAAGGCGTTGATCCTGTATTGAACGCCTTTTTTGATTAAATGGCACATTTGCTAATTATGCTTTTTATACCATCTAGAAGTTGATATAATTTTATCTTCACCATTTCTAGACTAATTTTAAACATTTAACTTAATCCTGACTAAAGCAGAGACTGGTGAGGTGAAGAACCAGGTACACCCCTTTGAATTTCCCACCCTCTTCTTCACTCGTCGCCTTTCAAACGCATTCTGAAGCGTGCCGTACAAGGGCACGCTTCAAAATGCCCTCATGCAAACGCCAAACAAAACGTAGTATTTTTCTGCCGCTGTGCCGATGACGAGTCGACTCCCACAGCGCCAGCTGTCAAGGGCAACCTGTTCTCCTTTGACGTAGTCTCCTTGATCTCCTGTGATCCCTTCTAGGCATCTTAGCTGCAGCTGCACTGCTTCATTATGACATAACCTCCTCAAGGCAGCTTCCAAACAACACTGCTTCCTTCAGCGCATCACATGTTCTACCTTAGACTGAATCAACACTGCAGGATTTTGTCTGAAAATATGAGATAGAGAGCAAGCGAGGGCCAACTGCTTTGAAACTGTTTTTGTATTGGTCATCCTTTCACTCCACGTTTTATATACCGTAAAGCCGCGTTCATGCTTTCCATGTGGCATTTTCCCAGTTTAATCAATTTCATTCAAGTTAAAATAAGACTTGTAGGTTGTTTTTTGAGTTGCACCGTTTTCATTCTGCATCCCTCTCAGTACCACGTTACTTCTGACGCTGAAGAAGCACATTTTATTCCGAGTACCTTTCAAACGTATAACATCTCTGGGTTTTGATAAGTATAAAAAATAAAGCATTAATAAACTTCACATTTGCATCTGGATTGTTTTCTGAATGATGGTAACAGAGACATCTTCTGGATTTAGGCGGCGTCTGCTGCCACAGAGCCTAGACTTTCCATAGAGTGGGGAGGAGGGTGGTGATAAGAGCGTAATTACCCCCGCCCCACCCCGTCTCGCCCACTCTGACACCCAATAATAAAACTTTGATGTGCTCCTCTCAAAAAGTAGCAGCAGCCACTAATCACAATTGATTGCAGCCACTTAGGCGAGGCACTCTCATCATCTCCTGCTCTCTCTGGATGGGAGTCGTCCTCAGCAGAAGGCTGGAGAAGCGAAACTATTCAAATGAAATGCAGCACAAGAATGGAGATTAATCAGCAGAGAAACAGAAAAAGCAGGATGAATGAAACTCGTGGTGTCAGCAGAGGTGAACAGTAGAAGAAAAATCCATTAGAAGAGGTGCACAGCCCAATTTTTTTTTTTTACATTTTGTTTTAAAGTTTTTACCACAAAGTCAGCCACTCCAATTTTGCCTTGACTTTCCATCTTATCACCGGTGCGGAGATCACCGCAGTGTGATGGATGATAACTTTTAGCTGCCTGTTTTCAGAGGAAAAGGCCTCTTTTTTGTGTAAAAGGGAATGTATATTTCCTTTCATTCAAGATAACCTTTGCATTCAAAAACGAAAAAAAGCAATGATAGAAAATGTTCAACTACACCATCATCACACATGCAGCTTCCTGTGCAACTTCAGATAAACTTACAGTAACTGGATTAAAGAGACAACTTTTCCACAAATGGTATTTAATGCTCCCTACCCCCCTAAACACAATGATTAGAACATTTAAACCATGTGTTTGATTATAAATAAACTGCTAAGCTCCATTAGTTTTGCACAAAGTATGAATTAATTCACAGTGTGTGGAACAAAATCATTTAAATGCAAATACCATAACCTTTCATGCCAGGGTTTTAAAGTAATTCAGAAATGACTCGGATGTAGGTGTTTTTGTTGAAACCTGTAACATTATTAGCAGTAGCATGTGCTGTTGCAGGATGAGTTTGTGTTTGGGATGAGTCAGCTGCTACAACATGTAGTTTTAATCTAAATCTGTAAATCTGGCCAAGTTGCAGCCATTTTTGTGAGAGCTAATGTAGAGTAGCTGTAGTAGTCATCTCAAATCTTAAAACAAATTCACTCTAAAAGTACAGTGGTCCCTTGCTTCTTCGTGCTGCGTTTATCGCAGACTCGCTCTATCACGGTTTTTCAAAATAAGAGTGGTCATGACACAAAATTGGCTGATTGATGGATGAGCCAAACGATCCACATGGAATTTTTATTTAAAATAAATTATTTTAAATTATTTAGCACCTGCTGTATTTTTGTTCAGCCCATGCTGCAGGATAAACTTTCTGCTGCAGCTGATCAGTTGTTTTCTATGCAGAGCGGGTAAGTGGGCGTGGCCAAGAGCGCTTTGAGGTGGCTGAGATCAGCAGAGGCAGGGAGCTGAAATCATGACATTCTGTGTTCTTTAAGAGTGTTTAGAGTTTAGAAACATTGCTTAGAATATTGCAAGAGTGTGGGAATAATTTAAAATGCCATATATATATATATATATATACATATACATACATATATATATATAT
>JBBPBX010054536.1:0-23429 GCA_038048925.1 Garcialebias charrua | reverse complement strand
AACCAAAAATGGGAATGAGTCAAGTTTAGACACGTACACCGGGTGGTGTAGTGTCATTTCGCCAATCTGCATGTGAACCATAGCCATAGCTGTTAGGGTTGTTCTCGTCTCTGCGAGACCCTGTAGCTCAATAGCACATTTCTCAAAGGGTATTTGCCTGTCAACACCGTTAGCGGCGGTCCTCAGCTCCTCGAACAGCTTGGCCGACATAATAGTTATATCAGAACTGCCATCCAGGAGGGCTTCACGCTCAAGGACACCTTCCAGTGTGATAGGCAGGTAAGCTTTCTTAGCCACCCCCCTTTGTATAAAGTTACACAGAAACCTCACAGGTCTTGTCCCACGTTTCTGTTCACGTGTGACTCTGTCTGTGTAATCTTGTTTACTGTCAGCATCTTGTTGGCTGTCAGCATCATGACCTTCAGGATGTTGTTGTGTGTCAGCAATTGGTTTGCTGTCAACATCCATGGCAATGTTGGTAGTAGTGTGCGCTGAGTTATTTGTGTGCTCTGAGTCTTTGTGAAAGACAGTGCTACACATCGCTCCAGGTTGGTCAATGTTGATAGTGTCATTATCAATGATAACGCCACTCATTGTATCAGGTTGGTCAAGCACAGTAACATTCAAATCTACTGACAAACTACTTACTTCCTCTGTCTCTTCCGAGCATAGAGGTGTTGGGCCATTATTCCGGGACATTCGTGACTTTTTGCCTGTCTCGAACTGTTCTGTTCGAGGCGCGGGAGGTGCAGTTCCAAGGCTCGGGGGTGGCTGTTGGGACGACGCATAGTTACATGAGTATAGGTCCTCATCCTTCAATTTCTTTTGAAGTCCACCCACCGATTGACCTCGGTTTTCACCCATCTGGTTCGATCTGAACCGTTGTGGGTCTCTTAGAGAGTGAACACCTACCTTTTGTGGTTCGTTGCTTGTCTCAGATTTTTCAATCTGAGGTGCTTCAGGGGCGGGGCTCCCTTTAAACCATTTTGAGTCACTGTTCCAACTGGTACCAACATTTCGGTGTATGTCAGTTTGAAAATCTTGTTCATTCTTGCTAGTATTATCCAACTCTTTTAACAACCGACGCGTGTTCTCCACCACTTCTGAGGTCAGAAGGCCTTTGAGACGATAGTGTTCATTCTCGCTAGTATCATCCCACTCTTTTACCAACCGACGCATGTTCTCTGCCTCTTCTGAGGTCAGAGGACCTTTGAGACGACGGTGTTTATTCTCGCTTTTTTGCGACTGGGATACGACCTTTTGACCTGGGCACACCTCAGAGGGTGTTTTGTTTTGCATGTGAGCCTCAACAGCAGTTACAGCGCACTGTTTCATCACTGATTGTTTAAACTGATGTTGTAGCTCAAGGCCTTTTTTGAGACGTTTTTCTTTTTGTCGTTTGCTATTGTTGTCACTAACTGTGTGCTCTGAGTTATCCATGTGCTCTGAGTTATCAAAGACAAGGTCACTCAATGTACCAGTTTGGTCATCCTCTATATCATTCAAGTTTTCAAACAACCAACTTTTGTCCACTATCTCCTCAGAGCTTAGTGGTGCGTTGCCTTTTTCCTGGAACTTCTGTGACCTTTTGCTACTCCCGGACTGTCCAGTCCGCAGTGCGGGGGCAGGGCCTTTGCTCGGTGTAGACCGCGGAGGGTCACTTAAAGAGCGGGCGTCCACCGTTTGTGGTTTTTTGCTTATCTCGGGCAGCTTCGTCCGAGGTGCAGGGACAGGACGTGTGCTCGTCCTTTGAAATCGTTTTATGTACTCTGGGTCTTGTCTGAGCCACTCTGGCTCATTGTTCCAGCGGGCATCTTCACTACGTGGTTTGTGACCATCTTTCTTATCTTTAGGACGTGCGCCCCCTTTGAAATCGTTTTATGTACTCTGGGTCTTGTCTGAGCCACTCCGGCTCATTGTTCCAGCGGGCAGGTTCCTGTTGTGGTTTGTTAGTTTGAAAAACATGTTTTTTCTCGCCTTTTTTAGGAGAGGGAGTTGATGAACTTGTCCCTTCCAGCTCCAGCGAGTGGGATTTGACCGCTTCACCTGGGGACACCTGTAAGGGTGTTTTGGTTTGCATGTTAGCTTCAAAGACATTCACAACACACTGTTTTATTTCTTCCATGGTTTGCGTTTTTGCATTAACCACGGTGAGCAGCGGAAATCGTATCTTATAGCCGAGATGTAAGAAGAAAGACCACTTAAAGTCTTCATCTTCTTCCATGCCTGGTGTATATTTGTCACCAAAATGAGCTTTAAGGTGCCTGTCGTAAAACATCAAAGGATGTTCATTTTTTCCTTGCACGTACCTGTCAATTGAGCAGTCACCACCTCGGCTCGATCTAAGCCTTTTTGGGGTCCTGATGGAGCGGACCCTCTCACTTGTTTCACCCTGTTTAACGTCCATTATTGTATTGATTTTGTGTGAAAAAAAATCAAAAGATTGTTCTCATGTTAGTGTTTGCAAATAAATATTCACTTTTAATGTAGCACTGAGTCAAATAAACTAATCAGCTGAGGTTTACGCGTTTCACTGTGTAATAAGTATTCATAGGTACCTTTTTTCAGGTTTTTACCCTCAATGAACTTTGTAAAAGTTAAATGCACTCTTGCAGTGTTAACTTTAAAATAGAACTTACGTTCAAACAACAGTTACTAACTAACCCAAGCAGCCTGATTTCCGTTTTTTCTTACTCAAACGCTTATAAAAGAGGGCTGACTTAAATGCAATGACTTCACTAAAATGTGACAGGATGCTGCTTGAGCATGCCTTTAAAAAGATGTCTTGCAGTCTCAGTGAAACTGATTTTGTACTGCATTTGACAGTTATCAGGAGTGAAAAAGGACGTTCTGTTCGTTATTTTAAACAATTTTTTATTTAAAATAAACGAGTGTTTGTGCGCTCAGCATAACAGTACAGTAATGATTGTGCACAGAAAAACGTTAAAAATGCCAATTTTAACTAAAAGTGTGCAGTGTACACCAATTCTGTTTAAAATTCAGAGATGTGAAGAGCTTAATGTGGAAATTCTCTGTTCTCCATCATTTTTTTTTATTTATTTAATTTGAAAATCAAATAAAAAAAATGCTTTTTGAGTGTTATTTTAAATCTCTTCAGTATTTAAAATGAGCATAAATTGTTCGTCTGTACCTCTGTTATACTAAAATTTGTATTTAGAATAAACAGGAGTTTTTGTTTGCGTACAGAACAATTTTAAAAGCTGGTAATTTCACCATAAAATGCTGACTTCTTTATGATGTTTTTGAGAAAACTCATCTGTCAACGTCTTTTAACCAACAGGGGGCAGCTTTGAGTCTTAATTTATCACGTGGAGACTGATTTATTTCATTCAGTATTTAACTGAAAACTACCTTTTAGAGTTAGTTTCTAGTATGTTCGTGATAAACGCTCGAACTGCGGTCTTGTCAGAGACAAATATATGTTGTTAGACAGTTTAGATGGCTTTAAATGAGTTTCTAAGCTACTAGTGAGACCTCTTCTCACTCTGTGAGTGTGTTCGTGTGTGAAATGCTTGTCACTCAAAGTGCATCAGGAAATGACGACAAGAATGGGCGGGCCAACGCAGCGTGCGTAGCGCGTCACCAGCTTCCGTTGAGCGAGGCGGAGCTCGCTAAACAGATACGTGACGTCAACCAATCAATCACAGCGTTTGCAGTGCATTACCCAAGCGTTCATGGTAAATGTAGTTTCTTACCTTCGACCAATGAAGTACCGGAAATGACGACAAAGTGGGTTGGTCGCAACGGCGTGCGTTCCCACTACAGCGAATCAGCGTTCGCCACGAGTGATTGACAGCTCACAGCTCTCGTTTCATCCAATCACAGCTCATAAACAAACGTGTACTAGGACACGTAGCTCTTTAACGTTAGCTTAGCACAACAGAACACAACTTTATAGACTCGTAACCAACTCAAACGCTTCGAATTAACTCCCCAAAACTCTGAAACGTGGCAATCACATTTAAAACAGGCACGACTAAGCTACGCTCAGTAACCAGCACGTCAACTGTAACACGACACGGACTCCCTCGGAGCCGCGTTCAGGTCGGTTCCGTCCACTTTAAAGGAGCAGAACTCGGGTTTCAGAACCACTATCCGACACCGTTCTAACAGTAATATGCTTCTATGACCTGCTCCAACATGTAAAATACCAGCACAGCAATCTTGTAGATGTTAAATTAGCTTTTCAGGCAATTTGACTCGGCGGTCATTTTGCAGTGAGATTGCCTCAGCTTGTGCAACGTAATCTGGACCGGGTCCTTATCAGAACCACCAAACACTTCCCACACAGCGAGACAGATCCCCACCAAACTACTTATAGCGTTTCAAAAGTTGAACAAATAACAATTTCAGCGTCAAATGTCATTAACTGCAGTCCTGCAATCGTTCTGAACACTTTTCCAGCCAAAATAATTAATCTGTCAGAGTCTAAAACTTGGATCCTCTTATGCAAACATGACGTTACAGTTCATGAGAAACCACAGATATCAATAAACTTTCAGAACCACGTACGAGGCCACCAGATGTAAGGGGTTATGAGGAGGTCAATATTAATACTGACCTCTTTACCTTAATTAATTTACTTATTCAGATTGAATAGTAAATTCACGGATTCTGTTCTTTTTCAGTTTACCCAATATCTCTGTGATCTTTATGATGGATAAATAAACAGAGCCATTAAGTGACAAAGACGTTAACTTAGTTTGATATGTCAAAGAGACACTATCATTTATTTAAAATAAATCAACTAAATTAACACCATTACACTTGATTGACATGATTTCACTTTCTTTCAAATTAATACGTCAGCACACTTAAATTTAACACAACAGACATAAATATTGGATGTTAACATATTTAGTCTGTGGGCTCTTCAGCTTAAAATAGTTTCCAGCTTAGATTGAGAGGGGAAAGAAATAGGAGGAAAGATTTAAGAAGAAATTATCATGAGCATGATACCAGAGTGACACTTCTCCTCCGACTTCTGCTAAAATCCAGGTACGTTTTGTAAACAGCTCTTTACCTTTTGACGACCGCCCGGTAAGAGGTGACCTTGTAGCCTTTCAGATGCACGGATCCTTGTGGGGACCAGTACGATACCTTCAAGCAAGGTTCTGGTTTACGTCTCCAACGTCTCCTGGTTTTGCTTGGTCATCAGAGAATATGTCAGCTTCAGGCCTCTGACTTCAAGATAAACTTATTCCAGGAAGGAATAGACAAAGTTCTTGATCTTACGCTTGTTCGAAGTAGACTCATAACAGCCTGTTATCAGTCCTTAGCTGAAGACGCCGGTCGTTAGCTCTTGACCACACGTGTCCAGCTCTTGGGAAAGTTCACATCTCTTGGAAGTTCCCAGCAACTCTTTCGGACTCTTGCCGACTCCCAAGTGTGTCAGCAAAACTTAGGACTAGTACTTAAGGAAGGACCAGTCGAGGAGTTCACTTGTCTTATCAGGACCCAAGGTTACAGCCAGCAGCAGAGGGAAATGTTTAGGAACAGACAGAGAAAGCTGGAGCCTTGTTCATGAAAAACAACGGATTAAACTGTCTTCTTATTTCTAAACAAAACAGTCGGGTCTCTGTGACCCGAGATTTCCCTTTAACACAGCAGTGAACACAGTTTAACTCTTAAAGAATAACACAGCTTAAAAGCACACATCATGAAAATGACAAAAGTTATTCTTTTGATCACATCAGCCTAAAATCAAAGATAGAAATAGTCTCTTTTGGTGACTATATTTATCAGATTACAGCTTAATGAATGATTTTGTAGTAAATGTCTTGCTTTACTGAGAGGTCAGTAAAGGTCATCACTGGACAGTTCAAAAGTACACAGGTGTCTTAAAAGTGGACAAGGTCATGCCCACTACACATACACACATTCATACACCGGTAGCGGCGACTGCCTTGCAAGGCGCCAGCCAGTCCTACCGGGAGCAACTCGGGGTTAAGTGTCTTGCCCAGGGACACAACGACACATGGTGTGGGAACCGGGATTCGAACCTCCAACCTTCCGATCGGGGGACGACTACCATTACCACTACTCCACGGCCGCCCTTATACTAGATTTGACCTATTACCTGTAGTGCTAACATTCAGCATATAATATTCAAAAGCTGAAATGATGGTCAAATAATGAGATGGTAGTCCGAAAAAGGAAATGTAACCTTAATTTTACTATGTTTATTATTAATATTGTTCATTTGTCTAACTCTATTTCAAGGTTTTGTTGTGCGACGGGCATTGAGAAAGTTGTCCTGTGATGTCTGCCGTGCCAGCCTGGTGACAGACGCTGCAACTGCCAGTGAAGACAAGAGCTACCACCTGCTGACTCTGAGAAACAAAAGGGGGCTGATGATTCCTTCTGAAGGCACAGTGAGAGTAGTTAGGGCAGCAGAGTGGGTCATTCGTCAGGCATCTGCAGATTGCATGCGATCACAGCCCATCAAACAACTAGAGATCCTCTACATTGTGCAGAAGAGGATAGGTACAGAGGATGTGTTTTTTCTTGGGGAGCACAACAGTGACACACAATATGGCATTGACAGTCACCACCATATGCTGCTCTCTTTAGTTGTGTTTTTCAAGCTAAGGCTACATCACTTGGCAAAAATCAATAATTTGCATTTACAGAGTGGCAACATGAGAAAGAAGCTCACCAAGGCAGTCCTTTTTAAAGGGCATTAGCTCCAAAAAGAGATGTGAGCTTAAAAGTCATGACTTGGACTTGAGTCACATATGAGTCACAAATAAGACAACTTGTGAGTATGGAAGAAATGCAGTCTCCTTTGAATCAGCATAACCAGGTTAATTAGTAACAAAGTTAGTTTACAATTATTTTTAACCTTTACTATTTCATATGAAAAATTGTTTTACTGCAAATACACCGGGAAAAAAATTCATCTGCAAATATATCTCTGAAATTTTTTGTCTTGAGTACTGTTGCCTCAGATAGTCTTGTCACACTATCAGATGTTTATTTTTGTTTGTTTGTTTATTTGTTTATTTATATTTCCCTATTATTAAATCTTTCATGTATCTAAATAAAATAAACTAGACATATTGACCAAGGTTTGTGTAATAATGTATTTAATATTACATAATATTTGCATGTGTAGGGAAAAAATTGGCATAAATTATTTTCATACCACTAATAATAATACTATTTATGATGAAATAGTATTAAATATTTATTAGCATTGTAACATATGTCAGTTAATTTCACTGGAAATAAACATGTATTTATAAATAGATGTAAATATAATCTTATTGTGTATATTGCTAGTGCAATACAGTGTCTACATAACGTTATTTTCATGTGAACGTCCATCTTAAGTATACCATATTATAACAACATCTCTCACATTTATAACAAACCAAACCGTTTTAAAATCGGTTGAAAATTAAGCAAGTTATGGTTATTTTAATAGTAAATGCACCATTCACATTCATGTTAAGAGTGGGCGTTCTGTCTGTGCCAAGATGGCCGCCGTCTGACGATGTCGGTCTCCATTGGCCAACAGCGGGGATGTCTTATCTAGTGTATACTGTATATATCTGTGGGGTAAACCATACAAACTTCTTGGTCTGCTGCCCTCATACATCTCCTCCTACATGTCTTTGCGTGATTGCAGCTACAGTGTGCGCTCTCAGGACATGATTACCTGCAGTGTTCCGTCAGTGAGGACTGAACTTGGAAAAAGGGCCTTCTCCTATTCCGCTCCAGCTTCCTGGAATATCTTACAAAAAGATCTGAAGCTCTCAAACTTGACTTCTCTAAATGGTTTTCAGAATCTGTTGGAATCCTGGCAAAAACCAATGCAGATTTGTTCCTGTCTTTGATTCTATACGTTTACCTTATAATGTTTTGCTAGTTTTTTGATACTTTGTTAAAAAAAAAAAAAAAAAAAATTGTTGTGTTTTTTTTTTTTTTTTTCCCCTCTTTTGTTTTCTATTGTTTATTGTTTGTTTGTTTGTTTATTGTTTAAGGAAATTCTACCATTGCTGTTCATTGTTCTTTAGTTTTAGCAGGTCGCTTTCGTAAATGAGCCCATGAGGTTCAAAAGATTTACCTGACTAAATAAAGGTTGAATGAATACAAACTAGGTGTGGCCTCCCCTGGGTACAGTTTGTGGTACAGAATACGTGTGGACTTTACTCTTGTTCTAAAAAATTTAAAATCATTAACAAGAATTGAATTCTTAATATCTGCCCTTGGTTCATGAGATATTTGGCTAACAGACAGGGTTGACACCAACATTTAATGCCATTGTCCAAAGTAAAACACTGAGCAGTATGTAATGCTTGGACTTTAAATTGAAGATGACTCTCAGCTACTAACACACCAAGTTTCTCTTTGCAAAGTTTTAGCCTGAACGTGCTGGTTGCTTAAAAAGATGGTGGTTTTCCAGTCTCCCGTTCCAAAGACAGGAAGCTCTCTTTTCTATGGGGGCCTCACAGTCTGAAACCCCCACATCCACCCACCACCCTCTCCCCCTTTGTCCCCATTAATGCCCATGTCAACAGGACCAAATGGGTTTTTGTGCTTCACAGCCGGCAGACATCAGGGACATCTCTGTCCTGGGAGACACCCTCCTTTGTGAGGGGCCAAAGGTCATGAGGAAGGAGCACGTCAGAGGCTGGAGTCAGCACTTCAGTCCCATGTGGCTGCATCAAGCTGTTGGCAGGCAGTAGGGTCGAGCGGGGGCTGGCAGCAGGATGGTTTGGTTCAGATGTTCTGAGCTCCTCTGACCCCTGAGGTCAAAAGCTGGAGGGACATGTTTCTGTAAAGTCCACAGCTTCCTGTTGTCAGTGAGAACAGCGTTCCCTGAAGAATGCATGTCACCCGCCACACCTGATCACAGTTTTACACTAAGATCACATCATGTTGACAAGTGACAGAGTTTTAGCTGTTTTTGGTCCAACCTTGTTACACTCAAAGTGTGTGTGAATGACTCTCAGCTGCCACAACAGCATCTACATCAGTCACTGTAAACCTTTTTTGTTGTTGTTGTTGTTGGCTAACGTCACTTAGTTGTGGCAGCCATCTTGGTTTGGTTGATTCCTAAAGTTTTTGCGTTATAAAAGTCCAACTAATTCTGAAAGTCTGACTAAAATCTGTCAATGATTGGCTAGGACAAAACACAGACAGAATGTCAAAAAGATGTTTCATTAAGGAGTTGGAGGAGCGGAGTTGATGGGGGAGAGGGAGGGCTCCGGAGGCCCTCTTATCACCAGCAAACAGTTTTTTTTCCCACCATGGGAGTGTGCTGTTTGTGGCACTCAGTTTTTTGCTGGCTCCTCAGATTGAAGAAGACGAAATGTCTCAGAAAAGAAAAAAAAAAGACCGGACTGAACATTGTTGGATTATTACCTGGATTATTGAGCGTGCATTTTGATGTTTTATTAACTATCAAAAGACACTTGTCATTGTTTTAATTCAAAATAGTGTTCATTTTTTTGACTTGTAACTTCTACCTGACTTGTTTTAAGGCTGATATCTGAGTCCAGGACGTCAATAAACAGGTCCAATCTTTCATTGTGATAAATAACTAAAAACTAGACCCAAATCCCACTGACCTTCAAGATGGTGGGTTGGACAGGTGAAGCACATACACCTGCCTCTACTTACTTGCACTGGGCTTGTGAGAAAGACCCTTAACTCCCCCCACAATCTCCTCCCGTAGATGGCAGCCATCTGCTCCACATATGTGGGCTGCGGTAGCTTGGTGGTCATCCAGTGTGAAACTATTACAGAATATTCATGCAATTTTTTTAAATTTTTTTAATTTTACTTATTTTATTCATTTTAAATATAAAACACAAAAAAGTCTATTTCAAATTATATGGAGAAAAAAACAAGATTTAAAATGAAAGAAAGCAGAAGAATAAAATTCTTATATATCTGCCCCTTCTTTAAACAAAAATCCATTCAAACAATCAGTTCAAACAATGATTTTCCATGAACAACATTTATAACTCATAAAAATTTGCTGATTTATATTACATTTAGTATTTTAACATTTATATACGGTACCGGTATATCTTTTTAGGAATTTCTTCCTAATAATTTTCTTAAATAAAGACATGGACTTTGCTTTTTTGACATCATTTTCCAAACTATTCCACAAACCTATTCCATATATTAAAGTAAACCGACCCTTTAAACAAGTTATATGCTTTGGTTTAACAAAAATGTCTGTTCCCTTGAGATTGTAATAACTTTTCCTTTTTACAAAATGCTTTTGAATATTTGAAGGTAGTGTATTATTTTGTGCTTTATACATTAATAAGAAAATATTGTATTCCACCAGATCATAAAACTTCAGTAGTTTCAATTTACAAAATAATATACTTGTAGGGTGACGATAATGCATTCTTGTTATAATTCTTATAGCTCTTTTTTGTAGGATAAAAATAGGCTTTGTTATCGTTTTGCATGCTGTTCCCCAGACATCAACACAATAAATTAAATGTGGTACAATAATTGTATTGTACAGCAAATACAAGGCTTTATCATTCAATAAATCCTTTACTTCATATAATACTGCTATGGATTTTGATATTTTAGTTTTAACAGAATTTATGTGCTGTTTCCATGACATTTTATCGTCTATGATTACTCCCAAAAATTTCGTTTCACTCACTCTACATATTTCAACACCATCAATTTTGAAAGGAACAACAGTACAGGTAGTTATCTTTTTTTTACTAAAAATCATATAATTAGTTTTATCAATGTTTAACGATAACTTATTTAAATTAAACCAAGTTTGTATGTTAACAAACTCATTCTTCATACAGCCAATCATCTGTTCCAAGTCATTTCCCGAATAAAAGAAAGTAGTGTCATCAGCAAAAAGAACACATTTAAGGGTACCTGACACATTAATCAAATCATTAATATATAAAATGAACAACTTAGGTCCAAGTATAGAGCCTTGTGGTACTCCACATGAAACACTACAGAATTTATCCACAAACTAAAACTAGCAAAATTAAATAAAAACAGAAGCAGTCTGATAAAACTGAGTTTTAGTGAGTTTCAGTGAGTTTGTTGTGCAAGTGGAGAGAACTTTGTGTATTTCTGTGGATAATTTTAGTTTAAATACAGTTATTTTTTCAAGTACAAAAGATTAAAACATTACAAGTTGTAGCAATGCTTTTTGGATGGGTTAAAGTAGCACAAAGTGGACGTGGTTTAATAAAAAACAACAACAGTGTGCATTCGCAGAAACAGAAACACAACATTTAATAAAGAATTGATTTTACCACTGCTGTGTGTTTGTGTTCTGCTGCTTTTTTTTCCCCATTCGAGTGAGCAGAAACACTGCCCAGCAGTCTGTCGTCTGTTAAAGACGTCCCTTGTTTGTGTCCAGGAGGACTGTGTGGACATTAAGAGCAGAAGCTCCATCCATCACTCCTCTGTCTCCACACACAGTCCCATTGTGGTGCTGCACAGCTGAGGGTGTTGTTCTGCAAAGGCTCTGCTGACCAGATGTTGTTTGATTCTCCTCGTCTTTAATGAAGTCTCCGTCAGAACTGTAACATGTTAATTTGAAATAAACCAGTCAGCTGTTCACATCACAGACCACTGAGATCCAGACACACGATCAGCTATAATTACTAAATGAATTAAATCTACTCTTTCCAAGATGGCAGCATGCCTGTTGTTCGGGTCTTTTGTGTCCTGATTGAAAGTCTGTTTTAGCCAAATTTTCACTTAATTTTGGGTTGATTTTCATGGATTTAAAACATTTGATCTAAAATGTGTTTTGTGTCTTGTAAGTTTTCAGCAGTTTTTGGATGCCTTATGAACTGTCCAAGAGACTCAGTCCCAAAGACTTTGGTGTACGTGCCCTGAGGCCTGCCGTCCAACTAAAGCTAAAGGTTGGTTTATACTCCTTGTCTTACGTCTTTTACCCCCCGTTGAGTGAAAAAAGTTGCGCAACTTCTGGCTGCATTCCCGCTGCGATCCCCCGGTGACAGCTCGTCTTGTACATGGCCCCCAAGCAGAACTCCGAGACGCCGACGATGCGGCTCGCAGCGTGTGATTGGTTCAAAGTTTGTGGGCGTTTTTGGTTTTTGCTTTGACAGACATGGATAGTTTTGAAGAGAAACTTGTCTGTACACGCGCACACAAGCAAACCATGCGTCTCTGCACTTTGCGCATTGCACCCAACACACACACACCAATACATATATATTTATTTATGAATTTATAATGGATGTAATATAATGATAGGCTCCATTACCTCCATTTGTGAGTCCGTTATCATGAGTGTACCCAGAATTTTACGAGGGGCGGATTGTTTAAAGGAAACGTTGACCTTAAAAACACAACAAGCCTCGGTGGCTCAATGGAAAGGCGTAGGTTTACCACTCCAAAGCTTTTCTCGACTCGGGTTCGAATCTCACCTGGTTGAAGTTATTTTACGTTTGTCTTTTATTGGATAAAAAAAAGGAGTTAATATGCCTGTGGTTAACACAACATCCTTTTTTTTATCCAATGAAAGACAAACGTATGCCTTTCCATTGAGCTACCGAGACTTGTTGCTTTTTTAAGGTCAACGTTTCCTTTAAACAATCTGCCCCTCATAAAATTCTGGCTACACTCATGATAACGGACTCACAAATGGAGGTAATGGAGCCTATCATTATATTAAATCTGTTTGTCCTGATAAAACATGCAGTGGGAGTGCGCGTGACGTATGCAGTGGGAGGGAAGAGGGAGGGATTATCCCCACGTCTTTTTAATGCGGTCGGTGACACACGCAATTACGTTATCGCTGGGTTCACTCAACGGGGGGTAAAAGACGTAAGACAAGGAGTATAAACCAAGCTTAAACCTGTGGATTCACTGCAGAGTGACTTGCCCTTGGCCTATATTTGTAGCTGCAGTCACAGCAAGATTTGAAGAAAACTGACAACTACTGGACTCTATCTTTTTTGGAACAACAGTACCAACCAAACCACCTTTTCTTTGCTTGAATTTGTGCAAAACTGCTTAAACTTTCATCTTCAACATCTCTGAAATCTGTACATCTTGCTGTTTTGCCATAGTGAGAATTATTATGTCTATATTCTGTTTGTTTTTTTAACTTCATTTTGTATGTTGCCTATGTGTTGCCTGTTGTTTGTTTCTTTGTGCAGCACTTTGGTTAGCCTTGTCACTCTTTTAAGTGCTCTATAAATAAAATGGTATGGAATTGACAGTAGTAGAATATGGCATACTTTTGGACTTTGTTCTGTTTATTGGCTGTATGGGTTTTGATGAGAAGTGACCATCTCTGGGTGAGTACATCTAACCAGCGGGGCACTGCACATTGTTGTACTTCTGCTACAACTGCTGTGCAACCATTTGGACCAAGACATGAACTTATCACTCGATCTACCCAGAGACTTATCCCATTTTCAGAGCCTTTTTATTTTACATAAATACCTTATGCTCTGTAAAAGGTTCTGTCTTAATCATGCCAAATGTCAATTACTAAGTACTTTGTAAAATTGTTGATTGTTTTATTGCTACTCTTATCTGGTAATGCTCAACCTAACCCTGGCCAAGAGTTGCAATGTATCAAGAAACCATCTTATTTTTGAATCTTTATCTGGTCTTAAATTTCTTCATCGTAATGTGTGCCGTTTGGTACCTAAGAAAAACATGGTCAGGATTTGGGCTAGATCGACAAATGTTATAGTAATTTCTGAAACTTGGCTGACAAAGTCTACTGCTGATAAAGATATTAATATAATTGGATACAATGTGCATCGTGCAGACAGGCCAAAACAAGATGGAGGTGTCGTAATTTATATCAAATCAAAATTAGATGCCTGGGTACTTTTTTCTGAGTCTTATTGGAATTCAACTGGAATTTTTGGCATTGAATGTGAAAATTGCAAAGGGTCCTTGTATAACTGTAGTTAAGTACGGTACTGGAGACCACCATCAGCTTCTAAAGAGACATTACAGTATTTAAAACATATATATTGTCTTCATGGAATTATGGGGAACTTGTTTTAGCTGCTGACTTTAACTGAGATTGGCTTAAAATGGTCTCTGAAGATCTCAACCGTGACCTCTCTAAGGGATTTTAAACATCTGCTAAGTGCATGGAAAAAACCAACGCAGACATGTTCTGTTTTTAGTATTTTACATATAATGTATCTGTTTTTCCAACTATGTTCAGTCAGGTCATCTGGACAGTTTCTTTTTTTTTGTGCTGAGACATTTCATCTTCCATTCAGAAGGCTTCATCAGTCAAGGAAACTCACAAAACTGATTCTTCCCCAACACCTTACTCCAAAGTGGAACAAACCAGTTCTGTTGGTAAGATAGTCTCTTTGGTACACCCCCTCCTCCGGTGCCCACCCTCTCCCTCATCGACAGTCATGTCAAACTGGTTCAAAAACACCAAAGTTGTTGGATTTTCTACCTGGATTATTGAGCATGGACTTTAGTGTAGCTGTTTGTGTTTCATTTTTTTCTTCTTCTCTTTACTTTTCATTTTATATGCTCTTTACATGAATGTCTATTGTTGTCTGTACCTCATCTGTATTCTATGTTTAAAACCGGCCTCTCTTTTAAATGAGTCCTGAGGCTCAATGAGACTAACCTGTAAAAATAAAAGTTGAAAGATTGATGAGTTTAACATTTTCTGGGATTTCATTAGTCTTACCCAATAAATTCTCCTACTTGGCCAAACCTTAAAAGCCTGAGAAGTCCACCATGATTGATCTAAATCAACTGGTCCAGATGACGTGATCCTTTTTTGTTATCTACCTGGATGATTGAGCCTACAAACCTTTGTTCCACATAAATCTTCCTTTCTGGGTGTTTTCTGCAATGACTTAAGTGTGTTGTTGATACTACAAACACTCAGGTATCCTAAATGAAACCATGTCTCATTATTTTATGACATGAATCTTAAAAGTTTTAGTGAACAGGTTTATTATCATGACTTATTCAATTCTGACCGGATCAAATTGATCTGGTTCCTGATACAGAGACAGCTTGGAAGTTTTTGTTAGAGAAGGCTTCATGGAGATCGTAAACAAACACGCTCCATTGAGTCAAGTCAGATTTATTTATACAGCACATTTAAAACAGAAACTGTTACCAAAGTGCTTAACAAAAAGCTCACAGCATCAAATAAAAAGTAAAAATATATATTTCCAGCACATGGAATTAAATCTAACACAAAACATTAGAAACAACGAAGTAGTAAATCAAATCACTTTGTGTCAGGAATAAAATCCATAAACACAGTCAGAAAGAATGAAATACTAAATCAGATCAGATGACCGTGGGTTAAATAGGAATAAAACAAAAAGCAAGAACATAATCAGAATCAATGAAAAACTAAACACAATCAGAATCAAAGAAAAACTAAATCTAAATCTGATCACCTTGTGTTAAATGTCAGTGAGTACAGATGAGTTTTTAG
Organism: Garcialebias charrua; assembly: GCA_038048925.1. Classification (NCBI taxonomy): domain Eukaryota; kingdom Metazoa; phylum Chordata; class Actinopteri; order Cyprinodontiformes; family Rivulidae; genus Garcialebias; species Garcialebias charrua. The sequence goes on along the minus strand of JBBPBX010054536.1, from coordinate 7,966 downwards.
GAGAGATTTGAAAGCGGAGACTGAGGTGGCCTGTCAAATGTTGATGGGCAGATCCAGAGTTTAGGGCCCACGACTGAAAACGCTCCATCTCCTCTGAGCTTCACCCTGGTTTTTGGTACATCAAAAAGCAGCTGGTCTGATGATTTCAAAGCTCAAGGATGAAGAAAGTCTGAGAGGTATGAAGATGCGAGGCCATTAATGCACTTAAATGTCAGCAGGATAATTTTTAAATTGATTCTGACATGCACAGGGAGCCAGTGAAGGGAGGACATAACCAGAGTAATGTGCTCAAACCTGCAAGTTCCTGTTAAAAGCCGAGCTGCAGCATTTTGGACGAGCTAGAGACGTGAAAACGAAGTTTTACTAAAGTGAGTTACAGTGGTCCAGCCGGTTTAATTTTTCAAGGTCGGATCTAGTCAGCACGGACATAAGCGTAGCTATCTGCCTTAGCTGAAAGAAGCTTTTTTATAGAACAGAGTTGATCTGTTTATTAAACTTAAAGTCTGAGTCTAACACTATCCCGAGATTGGTAACAGACTGCTTTAGATGTGGCTGAAGGGAATGCAGGTTTACAGGATGAGAGACAGTGGCAAAGCTTGAGTTAAACACAATGACCTCAGTTTTCAGATCATTAAAACTCAAGAAGTTTGTAGCCATCCAAGTCTTGATGTCATCAAAACATTTTAGCAAAGGGTGAATGGAGCAGGAACTGTTAGGTTTTAAGGGCAGATAAATCTGAGAATCATTGGCATATAATGAAACAAAATACCATGTTTCTTCAGGATAAACCCCAAGGAGAGCAAATACAATTAGAACAGAAGGAGTCCAAGAATGGAGCCTTGTGGGACCTCACAGGAAAGAGCAGACGCGGATCTACCATATAGGCGAACAAGGCCGTTGCCTTAGGCCCCCAATCAGCAGGGGCCCCGCCCTGGCCAGTCACCTACATCCCTAAGATTGCTCCTGCTTGTTAATGTACGTTTAACATAAAAATAATTATAGTTACGATGAAAAGATCATTAAAAACGCAATACAAAAAACGGTCGATTTCTGTATCCCCCTACTAACATGGACTATTCCATCTTGACATCTTCCGGGTCAGAGGTGAACTCCGCCATTATTGAACTGCTAACGCTGTGGCTAGCTGGTTGCGCTCGGTGTGTTCATAAATCATGAGAGAACCCCGCTGTATCAAGCCAAATTAACGCGGCCGGAGGATTGTATTAGGTGTTTTGTGTCAACCACTCGACGGTGAGTCGTTCGTTTTATGTATTTGGGTTCCTTTTATGAAATAGAAATGCGGTGGCGAAACGCCCACTCCATTTATGTATTTGAGATTTAAAAGTGGTCTTAGTGATTAAAAGATCATTCTTTTTGTTAATTTTGTGGCCGAATAGAATATATATACGTAAGGTATTAAATAAATCCTTTGATTTTTGTAATTTCATCCTTTTAGGATCATTTTAGTTACTTTTCATTAAATCTGTTGACGGCCTATAGAAATTTGGAATTGGTTTAATTTCTTTTGGGTTGAGCAACAAAAAAGAAATTATTTGTTTATTGAAACAATATTGAAGTAAATTAAGCTTAATTGACTCTTATATGAATTAAACTTGGATACAACTTGGAAGTGCACTTTAAAACTTGATCTGTAACTAATTTGATCTGTACTGTTGATGTGGTCTTTGAATTGAAGTTATAATAATAATAATAAACTTTATTTGTATAGCACCTTCCTACAATGCCTTGCATTGACCAAGGTGCTTAACAGGACATTTGAATGATTCTTGAAAAATACCTGCTGGAATTATTTTATTTGTTTTTGTGAATGTTTAACTATGTGAATGTTTAACTATTTTTGATAACAGTTTAGTCCTGTGTATATAGTAATGCTAATTTTTGTTTTGTTTATGACCTTGTTTAGGTCAGGTTTTTTTTCACCCCCTGTTCCCACCCAGGATGGCAAGCTACCGGATCACCGCAGCTGTGCGGTAGGACTTAAATTGCACCAAACTATTTGTTTTTTCTGGACATATTACCCTGGATCAAGAAATACAAACTACCAGATTATTGATTGATGGACCTTTAATCATCCGGGATTCAAGAACCGATTTAAAATAGAAAAAAAAGAACTCTTGGGTGTCCGCTCATTCTCAATCAGTTCATCTGGACAGTTTCTTTTTAGTAGAAACGTTTCACCCTCACTCCAGAGGGCTTTGTCAGTCAGAGTAGTCCCAAGCACACTGAAGTTACCCCACCAAGTAAACAACTTAAGTGGACCAACCAGTTTGCTGTAGCCAAGATGGTTTCTGGAGGCTGTCCTGTCCCTCGTCGACTCCTCCCAGGCAGGCAGACATGTCCAAAGTGGTTCAAGACAAGAACGTTCATTCTCAAGAATGAGCGGATTTGATACCTGGACTATTGAGAATGAACTTTCTCAACTCTTGGGTGTAATTAGGGTCTGTTTTGTTGTGTGTATTTTGTCTATCGGTTGTAATTAGGGTCTGTTTTGTTGTGTGTATTTTGTCTATTTTGTCTATTGGTTATACTCAAAGAAAATGATTATTATTACAAACAATATTATTATAAATACCTTCCTAAGTCTATACAATACAAACAACTTAAAACTTGCTTCTTGTCTGATGGTGTTTTATTCACACAACAGGCTCCTCAGCTGAACCTTTTCTGACTGCCTATTTACCATATCTGGCCGTGGTCAGGCGCCTAGCCTTAATGAGCGTTACACATCACCCAAAAATCCAGGAAGTGCTCAGTATGCTTGAGCGGGAAGACAGAGGAGATGGAAAACAGATTAAGCCAACGTGAAGATACGAAAGTGGAGCGGAAAAACGTAAAAAGACTTTAAAGGATAGTTGTACCTTATTAAAGTAGAGAAAAAAACGGTTGTTTTTATAATGATAATGATAATGATGTCTTTTCCTGTCATCTGCGTATGTTCCCATACACAGACGAAATTCGTCTCTGCATTTAACCCAACCACCTACCAGGTGGTGCAGTGAGCAGCCATAGAAAGCGCCCGGGGAGCTGGAGAATTAGATGTGCACTCATAGACACCCCAAGGTGTGTAGTGGCCGGGACGCGAACCCACATCCTTCGGGTCCCAAGTCAAAAGCCCTTTTATTGTCTAGTTCCCAGTATTAGAGTATGAACATGAAAATCTTTTACCTTCAGGGCAGGGCCTAATGGTACATTTAGGCTGACTTGGGGGAGGGCCCCTTTACAAAGGTTTGCCTGGGGCCCCAAAATGTCTAAGTCCGCCACTGAGAGGGACAGAAGCAGATAAATGATTTGGGCAGCATGGTGGCACAACTGGTAGAGCTGCTGCCTCTCAGCGAGCAGGTCCCCGGTTCAAATCCCAGTCCGGGGGCCTTTCTGGGTGGAGTTTGCATGTTCTCTCCGTGCATGCGTGGGTTTTCTCCGGGTGCTCCGGTTTCCTCCCACAGTCCAAAAACATGCATGTTAGGCTGATTGGTAACTCTAAATTGACCCTGGGTGTGAGTGAGACAGGTCCCTCTTGTAAATGAGTCCCCGTGGCTCAACGAGGCTAGCCTGTATAAATAAAGGTTGAATGAATGAATGAATGAATGAATGAATGAATGAATGAATGCCAAAATTAACACAAAAACTCCTGTCACTCAGATATGAACGGAACCATTCTAACACTGCACCCGTGATCCCAACCCAGTGATCTAGTCATGACATAAGGATACTGTGGCCAAGTTGTTAAATATACTTAAATAATAATATGTAGGGGAAAGGCTTGAGGTCTGAATACCTTTTAAGTTAGGTGTTTAGGCTAACAGTTCAATGTTACGTTATAAATGTTGATGACCTTAGTCAAAGGATAAGTGAGTCCTTGTAACAATTGTAATTCCCCCCATCAAAGAAAAGACAAAGAATCTGGTCATTTAAATACACAATTCTGTAATGTTTATTGTAAGTTTGAATAATGTCAATATGAAATTATGGCAAATATGAAATATGGCTGAATAACCAAGTGTTACACACCGGATTCCAAAAAAGTTAGGACACTAAACAAATGTGAATAAAAGCTGAATGCAATGATGTGGAGGTGCTAGCATCTAATATTTTATTCAGAATAGAACACAGATCACAGATAAAAAGTTTAAATTGAGAGAATGTATCATTTTAAGGGAAAAATATGTTGTTTTAAAATTTCATGGCGTCAACAAATCCCAAAACCACTGTGTGGCATCCCCCCTTCTTCTTACAACACTCAACAGACGTCTGGGGACAGAGGAGACCAGTTTCTCAAGTTTAGAAATAGGAATGCTCTCCCATTCATGTCTAATACAGGCCTCTAACTGTTCAATCGTCTTGGGCCTTCTTTGTTGCACCTTCCTCTTTATGATGCACCAAATGTTCTCTATAGGTGAAAGATCTGGACTGCAGGCTGGACATTTCAGTACCCGGATCCTTCTCCTACGTAGCCATGATGTTGTGATTGCTGCAGAATGTGGTCTGGCATTATCTTGTTGAAAAATGCAGGGTCTTCCCTGAAAGAGATGACGTCTAGATGGAGCATATGTTGTTCTAGAACCTGAACATAGTTCTCTGCATTAATGGTGCCTTTCCAGACATGCAAGCTGCCCATGCCACAAGCGCTCATGCAACCCCATACCATCAGTGATGCAGGCTTCTGAACGGAGCGTTGATAACAACTTGGGCTATCCTTGTCCTCTCTGGTCTGGATGACATGGCGTCCCAGTGTTCCATAAAGAACTTCAAATCGTGACTCATCTGACACAGAACAGTCTTCCATTTTGCCACACTCCATTTTAAATGACCCCTGGCCCAGTGCAAACGTCTGAGCTTGTGGAGCTTGCTTAGAAATGGCTTCCTCTTTGCACTGTAGAGTTTCAGCTGGCAACGGCGGATGGCACGGTGGATTGTGTTCACTGACAATGCTTTCTGGAAGTATTCCTGAGCCCATTCTGTTATTTCCTTGACAGTGGCATTCCTGTTTGAGGTGCAGTGACGTTTAAGGGCCCGGAGATCACGAGCATCCAGTAGAGTTTTACAGCCTTGACCCTTACGCACAGCGATTGTTCCAGATTCTCTGAATCTTTTGATGATGTTATGCACGGTTGATGATGATAACTTAAAAGTCTTTGCTATTTTACGCTGGGTAACACCATTCTGGTATTGCTGCACTATCTTTCTGCCCAACAATGGTGGAATTGGTGATCCTCTTACCATCTTGGTTCTGAGAGGCACTGACCCTATGAGAAGCTCTTTTTATATCCAATCATGTTGTCAATTGACATGATTAGTGTTAATTTGTCTTCCAGCTGTTCGTTATAGAATAATATAGATAAATACGTCAGTTTGCTGACTTATCTATAATTTAGATGATAGATTTGAGCAGGTTTAGACTGACACAAATTTATCATCAGTTATACGGGTTCTCAACTTTTTCAGACTGAATCAATAAATCTGTGGCTCAGTGAATGTAATGTAACTTGACAGGAAACGTTATTATGTTGACCTACCAAAGGCAGAGTCATTTAATAACAAAATCATCAAATTACAATCACAACATATTTACATAGATTGATCGATCACAACTTATAACTAACTTTTCAGCAGATTAAAATCAAACAGACAGTTAGGAACTTTTCTGTTGGCACATTACTTACAGTTTACATTTAGAAATAAACATAAGGAGGAGTTTAGGAGGAAGAAGAAAGGAAATGGTTGAATCTTATCTTGAGATGTTAACCAGAGTGGCTCATCCTCTGTTTGGTTTCGGCTGGACATCCGTACCGTGATGAAACGACGTTTACCTTTGTGAAGATTTTCTTATCTCGACTCCAGTCCATGACCTTCAGGACGTGGATTTTCAGCAATCTGTTTGCTGTCAGCGTCTATGTCAATGATGACGATGTTGTCAACTGTGTGCACTGAGTTGTTGCAAAAGGCAGTGATGCGCATCGCTTCGTCAGGTTGAACAACGTTGTTTGTGTTATCATCAAGGACAACGTTACACATTGTGTCAGCTTGGTCAACCACTGTAACATTCAACTCATTTGACAAACAACTTACCACCTCAGTCTCTTCCGAGTGCGGAGGCGTCGTTTCCTTAATCTGGAGCTTGTGTGCCTCTTTGCATGTCTCGAACTGTGCAGTTCGAGGGGTAGGGGCAGGAGGGCCGCTTCTCGGGGGTACATGTCGGGACAGACCATTTTTCAAAGGGTCACGGCTCCCAGACATCAACTTCTCTCGAAGTTCACCCACTGTGAGACCTAGGTGAGGACTCTTTTGGTTCGATCTGAACCATCTTGGTTCACCTAGAGAGCGAACACCTACCTTGTGTGGTTCTCTGCTCATCTCAGGGTTTTCAACCTGAGGGGCAGGGGGAGCAGAACTCCCTGTGAACCGATCAGAGTCACTGTTCCAGCTGGACACAATCTGTGGTTTGTTATTATGAAAAACCTGTTTACTTTCGCACTCTGTAGGAGAGGGAACCTCTTCTATTTCCTGCGAGTGGGATGTGACCTTTTTACCTGGGCACACCACTGAGGGTGTTTTTCGTCGTTCGATCATGTCAAAAAATTCCATAGCACATTGTTTAATTTCTGCCATGGTACTCTCTTTGCAATTAACATGGAAGCGAACACATTTCTTCTGGAAAGGCATGAGATTCTTAATGAAAAGTCCTTTAAACTCCTCATCTTCCTCTAAGCCAGGGACAATTTTGCCCCCGGAGTAGGCCGAGAGGAGCCTGTCGTAGAACGACAGGGGACTTTCCCACGTATCCTGATGTACGTCCACCGCAGCTAAGTAATTAGCATACGCTGAAGCAGATGTCCATCTACGTGCGATAAAAAAGGAGGCCCTATCAGGTGATGCACCTGTTTGAACGTCCATCTTTGTACTGATTTTCTGTGAAAAATCAAGGAAAGTGGGTCTTATTTCACAGTGTGCAGTCTCACCATGTGATGCCTGCGGCAGTCAACATGGAGTCCAAGATGTGAAATCAAATAAAAATCAGTGATTTTTATTAATTTGTCGACCTGTGACAAGGTCAAACAAAATCGGCTGTCGTTGTGAGATTTTTGTGAAAATCAAAACAAAAGATGCCTCATGTGTGTTATTTTAAACATGCAGTTTAAAATAAACAGGGACAGACAGCTTGTTTTGCACAGAATTGATGATAAAAGTGTCAAGTTTTATCAAAAAGCAGACAAGTCTGTATTACTTCTGTGTAACTGTTCTGCCATCAACATTTGATTTTCTGCGAAAATCAAATTAAAGGATGCTGTGAGTACAATATTTCAAATTGTTCCCCGTTTAAAACAGGAACATTCAACATGTACAAATTACAGGAAGACTGCGTCTTCTAAAGTAACCAGCAGATGGGGGTGTCGCGCTGGATAAGTTTATCACAACGACTGCAATTTCTCTATCTGACCGCAATAGAGGCGCCGTTGTCGCCTGTGAGCTGCTAAACAGTCACAGACGTCTAACAACGGATCAAAAACAGCAATCAGAAAGACCTAGAGCCCTTATTGTGACAAAACTCCAGAACCCCAGGCTCACAAAAACGAAATCATGTGAGCAAAATCGGTTGAACTGTGACACCTTTTAAACTGCGTTTAAAAGAAATAAGGTCGGACCCATAAAGCAGTTGCAGCTCCCGGTGTCACGTGACCCGGTCACATGGCGATCGGCAGACTCAGAGCAACTGACTCAATCCACCCATTAAAATCTCAAAAACACCGCGATGAAACAGTCTTTTCAGAGATAGTAACGGACAACAAGCCTGAACTTGTCTGGGACAAACAGCTGAAGTGAAAGTTGACGAGGAGTGAGCTCCGCGCCCCCCTTTAGCGTCAACACCTACAACGTAATCGACCAATCACAGCAAAGACAGAACCGTAGTTCAAAAACCCAAGTGTTCATGGGAAATGTAGTCTTCTAA
>JBBPBX010054535.1:0-23430 GCA_038048925.1 Garcialebias charrua | reverse complement strand
CAGCCCCTAACCCTCCTTGAGCCTAAGATGTATTGAAATTACCCAAAAAGCCTAAAACTCATCAAAGCTGAAGAAAATATGAATAGTCCTAAATAGTAAAAGCTGGGATCAACTTCAAAGCGCAAGAAGTAAACCAAAAAGTTTAAAGATTATAAACAGCCTGTACAATTCACCACAACCAGACCACGCTCAAACCTTGGGAACATCCCCCATGTCCCTCGGATGGATGACGGACGACCTCTAGGATGACCTGGCATAACACAGCAAAACACTAACAGCAGAATGATTGAAGCCTTCAGCCTCACCATCACACACCCTGTTATGAGAATCCTGTTATGCCCATTAACCATGATGAACAGTCGTGAACAGATTTGAATGAACCCCAAAATCAGTATGCAGTTGAAAAATGGGAAACCTGAAACGGTAATGAAATGCAAGAAAAATCATTGTTAAAAGTCCAAACACATTAATGCAACCCCATACACTCAAAATTTACAAAATCTTCTTTCTCCTTTTTCTTTTTTTTTTTACATAGTAATCACTGGATCCGGACCTGCAACGGAACACACCATACTCATAATGAACTTTGAAACCAGATTGAAACCCTAAACCTTGAAATCGAGAAAAACCCTTAAACGTTTTATTGTTCAAACTTTAAATTGTAAAATGTGAATCAAATTTCAACCCGTCCACCGTAAAGGCAAAACCTGAAAGTGAAGAATGTAACCCAATCCCTTAAAAATTAGACCTGGCTGTAAGTAAAACTATGTGTTGATGTGTTCTGAACTTGACCTCTAACCTTATGAAAGTAGGAAAAATGTTGAATGTGAATGAAAGTTAAAATATAGCAGCAAATCGTTAACCCCCTACATCAACTCCAAGTTCTTAAAAGGTAAGACTAAGATTAATAATCAGGGTTAATTGCTAAAATGTAATTTTAAATGTATGATCCTTAAACTGTGAGATTTAAAGTTTAAATTTAACTGATTTACCGGTACCCCAAATACTGATGCTTTTAAGAATTTAAGAGATCAGAAACACCTTTACATTTTAAAACACCGTTTTAGTCCTTTTGATTTAATAAAAACACGTTGAGTTTTGTTCTTCTTAGATCTTTCTGAATGCCGCCCTCCTTCAACGGCAGCTGAGATGTTGACACGTCACCACCCCTTTTTTGGGCTGCAGATTGCTCAAGATGATAAACCAGCTGGTACTTCGTTCATTTTTCCCCGATCCACTGGCAAGCAACTGCCCCAACCCAACAGGATGGATAATCTTCCCTCCTTGGCTCCTCTTGCTGCGCAGAGTGATGGATGCCTCCCTCTGCGACACTCTGCACGACCGCTGTAGCCCCCTTCCCTCAGAAGGCTACAACATAGAAATTTCAGGATGCTTTTTCTCAAGACGCAGATCACCTCATCAGGACCAGATCACTTCCACAGGAAACTGCATGCCCAGAACACTGAATGACGTGTCTTCCACGTTTCACTTCCTCCACAGGAAGTAAGAAAGGAAAACCCCAAACGACACTGGATCACTTCCTCAGGGATGAAGATGCACCGCTGGATAAAGGATGAAGAACCTGCACCACTCGTTCGACGTGCACCCCACCTGCTCCAGATGCAATGGGGAGCACTTTAGCCCTGATGCTCCACCAGGGCCGCCTCGAACGGGTTCAGAGGATGGTGGGACTCTTTGGCTGCAGCACGTTCACTGAGATGGAACCGTGTGGATCCCCTGGCATTCCCACGCACTATCTGGGATGTGCGTTCAGTGCCCTCGTACTGGTTCATACTGTCCAGGACCATCTGGTCTGGCCTCCTTTGTAATCTGTTGAGAAACTCTAGACCACAAGCTTCGAATTGTTAGACTAAACATAGGGCCTTCTTGGTTTAACCCACTTTACTCCTCTAAGAGATTGGTGAAGGCCTGGTTGACTCCTAACGAGCACAATCTACGTATCAATGATGAATCAATCACACTTGTTATCCTCTAATCTCAATGAAGTAAGCTAATATCTTCAATAGTGATAATAAAAATTGTTCAAATAAAATAAAATTCCATCCTCACCCAGTTCAAGGGGGTACAGTCCTAGATCCGCCTGTTGGGGGCAACGTTATCTCCACCACAAACAAACTCTCAATAAAATTTAAATCGTATTACAAAGAAAGAATCATGCATGTTAGTAGAGTTTAGGAGAGGCTTAATCTTCATTAGGGTTGATTATGAGTAGTCTGAGACGGTTCATACTTACAAAAATACTGTACCTTTTCACTCAGCTTATAGCAGAAATTACACATAAAAGTAACATGGCATGCAGTGGAAATACAGAATTCACAAAACATTGTACACCTGTGGTTCTATACACCTTATTCCTGAGTCAATAAGTCACCTGTAGTCCAGTCAAGTCAACGGTGTATAAAACAGTGTCATAACTCAATCCTCTGATCAGTTCCACTTCAGGTTTGAGTGGTTTGAGTGGTTTGAGCCTGCAGGCCAGGAAACATTTCCAAGGGGCGTCCCCCATCTAGAGATCTGCTTCACACACAGTTCACAGAGGAAAAAACATTGTTGTTAATTGCTCATATAAACCTTTAAGACGCCTCATGCTGTATGAGTGACGATTTCATTCATTCAGAATCTAAAACCTCTGTATGAACTAAACTTCTCCTAAGTTGTCTTCCTATTTAAGAATATGCTTACACCGATACTCCTCCCTCCATGACCTGATTAAAGAAAATAAACGTTCAAGACTGACGCCGCGCTCAACATCGACGCAAGTGGATTTTGTTTCTAACGCCAATTTATCAGTTCTCCTTATTACGCTTTATATAGTAAAATGTATTTACCCTCTATTAGTTAATTTGGAAGTATTTTTATTTTCAGGAATTTTAGGAGCCCTTATCAACCTAGTTATTTTCAGGACCAAATTCAACCTCTCTATTTTTAGGAACATTTGTCAACCTCTCACCCTCATGAAACAACACTCTTCCCTTGTTTCAATCCTGAAGTCTGTAAGGGGTTAAAGGGGGGGTCAGTTTAATACTGACCTCCTTTTTACCTTAATTAATTTACTTATCCAGATTGAATAGTAAATTCACGGATTCTCTTCTTTTTCAGTTTACCCAATATTTCTGTGATCTTTATGATGGATAAATAAACAGAGCCATTAAGTGACAATGGACACGTTAACTTAGTTTGATATGTCAAAGAGACACTATCATTTATTTAAAATAAATCAACTAAATTAACACCATTACACTTGATTGACATGATTTCACTTTCTTTCAATTCAAATACGTCAGCACACTTAAATTCAACACAACAGACATAAATATTGGATGTTAACATATTTAGTCTGTGGGCTCTTTTAGCTTAAAAATATAGTTTCCAGCTTAGATAGAGAGGGGAAAGAGTAGGAGGAATAAGAGGTTGGAGAGATTAAGTTATTTATCTCGAGTGTAACCAGAGATGACACTTTCCATCCGACTTCGGCTAAATCCCAGGTACGTTTGTAAACCGCTCTTTACCTTTTGACGATGCGTCTGATAAAGATATTACCAGCCTCCCAGGTGCACAGAGTCCTTCCGGCCCTCGTACGTCTGAACTGGTCGTTTACTTCCAACGTCTCCTCGGATCCGCGTCAGCCGTCAGAAACATGTGGCAGCTTCTGGCCGACTTCAAGACGAGATGTTTCTCAAAGAAAGTTCATTAGGAACTTTGGAGCTTTTGCTCGGGGAACTGGATGGAGGCGTCCATCAGTTCTAGCTGACAAGTTAGTCTTTGGCTCTTGACCAAGCTTGACCAGCTGCAAGGCAGAGAGCTTTCAGGTCTCCGTCCATTCAAACTCTCTGTCCATTCAAAGACTGAAGCGTTTCCGCACAGTTAGAACTTAAAAGACAGGAACACAGAGAGGAGTTCACTTGCCTTATCAAACCCAAGGTTACAAGCAGAGCAGAGGGAAATTGTTTAGGAAAAGACAGAGCAGCTGGAGCCTTGTTCATGAAAAACAACGGATAAAACTGTCTTCTTATTTCTAAACAAAACAGTCGGGTCTCTGTGACCCGCAATTTCACCTTTAACACAGCAGTGAACACCAGTTTAACTCTTAAAGAATAACACAGCTTAAAAGCACACATCATGAAAATGACAAAGTTATTCTTTTGATCACATCAGCCTAAAATCAAAGATAGAAATAGTCTCTTATTGGTGACTATGTTATCAGATTATAGCTAAATGAATGATTTTGTAGTAAATGTCTTGCTTTACTGAGAGGTCAGTAAAGGTCATCACTGGACAGTTCAAAAGTACACAGGTGTCTTAAAAGTGGACAAGGTCATGTCCACTACATCTCCCCCCTTTTGGAAGCCATCGCCAGTCCTTGGGGATGGGGTCCAACACGAAAGGAAACCTTGAACTGTCTTTGATCTTGAAGTAATCCAGCAAGTGGAGAAGAAAAATCAAAAATTATAATCCCATAAAGTTTTTGGAAATTTCAAACTGTTCGGAGGTAATCCCATTGCGAAAAGCTTTTAATCCTTTGGAAAACAAAGTCTTATAATCCACAGCGATAATCCCACAGCAGTAATTCCACCACGATTAGAGTTGGTGATTTCATCAGCAACAATTGTTTTCATAATCAGCATGTAGAGGGGATCCCTCGATTGACGCAGAGGAGGCGACCCTTGGATGAAGGTTGAAGACCAAGCGTTGGAGCTGCAGGTCCCCACATCGAAGGTTGTTGGCTGGTTGGTTTCCAGTCAGTGCCACTCTGGTTCTATGTGTCATGCAATTATGTGGTTTTTTAAGGTGGGCTTATGATTGGGATTTTACATTAAGCCTTACCTATATGCACCTGGTATGTAAGCTATCATGGTTTAGAACAGCTACACTTACCAATTAAGGGGTGGATCAATGCTGTAAATTAGATATAGGGATCTATACCTATAAAATTTTGGAGGGCTTCTGTAACGAAGGCCTCTAATTCCAAACTATTCCTCCATTCATTACTTAGTTTAGGTTAAACTAAAATAAAAATGAAATATAGTTTGATCTAAATGTCTGTTGTCTTTTAGACGAACGACGTAGGATTTGGTATTCCTAATAAATTTTGAAGTCTATGGCGAGACTCATCAAAATAAATAGACAATCTAGAATAGAAACGATCGAATCGGTTCAATTTAGAAATTATGAGACCAGTGTAGTTTATTGTACCTTAAGTAGCTTTAAACTACATTGACTCTTCGACGATTGGGTTTTAACAAAACGAACTGCATGTTGGCATAGTTAAATCCATATCATTCATTAACCCATGTTAATACAAAACCTTTTTGGCTGGGAGTGTTCAGAACCAAACAGTATCTCAACTAATGACAACAGTAATGACTAAACAACAAGGAAACAAACGTTTCACTGCTTCGACACACTCCTGTCGTCAGATTCCAAAGTGCAACACACAAGAAAAACAGGTCTCAACTTTATGACCGAGGTCAAATTAAATCTCGTGGATTTAAACGGTTGTTAAGGTTAGTTTTTTGTTGTGGGTTTTAGGCTTAGCGTTTCTAAGTTCAAATTGGACAATGCGACTTATAGGGTGGGAAAGTACGGTAGTTTAAACCTGATTAGTTTATTTACTAACTTGTGTTTGGACGACCTTATTATCCCATGAAGTCGGTGAGTTTGTGAGATCTTTGTCTTTTGTGGAGTCATTGAACGCCTTGTAAGGTTTGATCTGATTTCGATGTACCCATTTAGCAATTGGCTCTTTGCGGCCTTTGCTGATTTTGATTTCGTAGACGACTGAGGACACTTTATCTGTTATCAGATGAGGTCCAGTCCACCTGGGCATTAGTTTGCGGGCGAGAGTTCCGGTCCCGGACTCTCCTTTCCCGGTTGCTGGGGCGAACGTATAGTACCAGACTCTGTCTCCCACTTGGAGTTCATTGTGAGAGGCCTTCTGGTCGTAGTACGCCTTGCGTCCTTCAGCGGATTTTTCCAGGTTTTTCTGGGCGAAAGCAAAAGTGTTTCTGAGGTGTACATTCAAATCTTTCATGTATTGTTGTGTAGTGTAGGCTGTCGCCATGACGGCGTCGCCTGGTTGGTACAACAGGTGTAGAGGGAGAGTCATTTGTCGACCGGTCATCATCTCGAAGGGAGAGATGCCAGTTGATGTGTGTGGAGTGGCTCTTATGGCCATGAGGACCAGAGGGAGTTTCACATCCCAGTCCTTGTGATTTGCGGCCACGTATTTCTTCAAAATACTCACCACAGTTCTGTTCGCTCTCTCGACTTGGCCTGAAGCCTGTGGGTGGTAGCCGACATGAAAATTGGCCTTGACGCCTAGCGTCTTCCACAGTTCTTTCATCACTTCACCTGTGAAGTGTGTACCTTGGTCTGAGTTCACCCGAAGGGGAAGTCCAAACCTTGAGAATATATGATTCATTAACAACATAGCAGTTGTTTGTGCTGTGTCGTTAGGAGCTGGTAGGCATTCTACCCATTTGGTAAATGCACAGGTTACCGTGAGAAAATATTTATTTCCTCTAGAGCTCTTAGTGAGTGGTCCAACCCAGTCGATCTGGAGGTCAGACCATGGGAATGCAATGCCTCTGCTTTGCAGTGGTGCTCTGTGAAGTGGTCTGGTTGGCTGAAACTGGCCACACACCACGCACCCTTCAATGTAGTCCTTGACATCCTTTTTCATTCCAGGCCAATAGGCAATTTGTTTTAATGCCGTCAGCGTGGCTTTATCTCCTTTGTGTCCTGCGGACGGGAGATCATGGGCATGAACTAACATCACCCCCCTTTGGTCATGGGGAACCACGAACACAGGTGAGGACGTTGGTCCATGAGCGAAAGTTAAGATGCCCTTGATTAGTTTTAGCTGTTTGCGCAGCTGATAGAGGACTTTAAGGTCTGGATCGGAATCCAGTTCGTCTTTAGACGGACTATTTTTGTTCGGATCAGTCAGGTACAGTATCATGGAGTTGATAGCAGGATCCGACTTCTGTAGTTGGATGATGTCTGGGTCAGTCAGTGCAGGTCGTACAGAGACTGCGTTGTCAGCAGGTCTGGCTGCGGCCTGTGCACGTGTGACTGCCATAACTCTGACTGAAGGTTGTGTTGGCAGAGTCTCGATTAACCAGGAGGGGTCGAAGGACCATAGAGGACCTTCGTCGGCTCCTTCTTTGGCTAAGGAGTCTGCAATGTCATTGTAGTGCTTGTCATCGCCTGGGACTCTAGAATGCCCTGGAACTTTCTTCCAGTAGATCTGTAAGTCGTGTGATGTCACCAAGTGATCACACGCTATGAAAAGCTCTTTGTGTTTGACCACTTTTCTGTCGCTTGTTAGGAAACCGTTCAGTTTCCACACAGCGAGGTGACAAGCGAAACTCAAACGAGCATAGTTAGAGTCAGTGCAGATGACTAGCGTCTTGATGGAGCGTTCTACTACCATCTGGAGAGCTATTAGGATTCCTGCAATCTCAGCGTACTGAGAAGTCTGAGATCCTAATTTGTAGCTGAAAGTTATCTGCTCTTGGTCTTGGAGGAGGACCCCTCCAACACCTGCTCTGCAGATCTTGTCGCGGAGGAATGAAGATCCATCCACGTACAATGTTGTCATATCTTTGCAGATATTGTCATCAAAGAAGTGGTGATTCGGGTCTTCAGTTACTGGGGGTTTTACCTCAACCGGCGGCTGGGTGGCTGGTACATCTTGTGTACACTTCTGGCAGATTGCCAAGTCCGTCCCCAGATGAGACTTCTTGTTTTGACCATAACGTATGTCTAGGTTAAAACTTTGAAGCGCCATGAGCCACGTTGCAACACGTGAGTTTGTCACCACACCATCTCTGATGCGTTCACTGTTAAGAAAAGTCACTGGCTGGTGTTGTGTTTCCACAATGATTTTCTGTCCACCAATGTAGCTGGAGAAATGTTTAACTGCCCACACTGTGGTCAGTAGAGCTTTCTCACAGTCTGAGAATCTCAACTCGGGGCCTGCCATCGTTTTGCTGGCGTAGGCTACTACACGTTTGTCTCTGTCGTGTATCTGGTACAGACCTGCACTTATGCAATGAGCTGAGAAGCCCACTTCCAAGTAAAACTCTTTGTTGTAGTCTGGGTAGACTAAACAAGGGGCTGACTTGATCCTGTTTATAAGAGCGTCCATTGCCTGTTGCTGTTTATCAGTCCAGACGAATGGAACGTCTTTCTTTAGGAGTTCAGTCAGTGGCTTTGCAAGGTCTGCATAGTTCTCTATGAACTGGTTCGAGTAGTTACACACGCCAAGAAAACTTTGTAGTTCTTTGAGATTGGTGGGGACTTTGAGATTGTCAAGGCCTTGGGTGCGAGTCAGCTGTGGTTGTACTCCGTCCGGACCTACAAGCAGGCCAACGTAGTCCACCTTGGTTCTGCACCATTGGCATTTTGACAGTGATATCTTAGCACCAGCAGTTGTCAGCTGATTCAGAACGTGGTCGATCTCAGCCAAATGTGAGTCCAGTGTTGGCTGCCTCAAAAGGACATCGTCCACGTAGATCAGTGTTCCACGCTCGTGGGCGTCTGGACATGCTTTGTTCAAGAAGATGTTGAACTCTGCAGGTGAGTTAGCGTAGCCAAAGGGACACCTGTTAAAGGTGTATTGACGGCCACCAAAAGTGAAAGCTAGTTTGTACTGGTCCTCGGCGCGCACAGGGATGGTCCAAAAACCAGAGGCGACGTCGAGGGTCGAGAAGTACTTACCATTGATGACCTTGGGCAGTTCCTGTTGGAGTTGCGTCATAGGCCATCTGGATAAGGGAACTTGTTTGTTTAGCTTTCGGTAGTCTATAGTGAGTCTCCACTTACCATTTGGTTTTAACACCGGCCATAAAGGCGCAGAGTAAGTGCTGTTACAGTATCGGATGATACCTTTTTCTAACAGGTCATTAATGATTTCTCTGATAGGTTGATGTGCTGCCAGAGGAATCTTGTACTGTCTGACAAATGCAGGGGGAGCATTAGGCGGGGTTGGGATGCTCACTGTGTGGAGCGTGGTCAACCCACAATCCATCGAGTCAGCTGAGAATGATTTCTCATACTTTAAAAGAACATTGCGAAGTCTGTCCCTTTCTTCATCAGTTTTCAGGGCGTCGGCTTGGGCGACCACCTGGTCAATCTGTGAAGCAATTGAGAGGGGTTCTTGTTCTTTGGGGAGCTCCATTGAGTCCCTTTCAGTGTCGTGAAACCTGTTTACGGGTAGTGCACTGTAAGTTTGGGGGCATAGACTGTCTCCTTTGTTGAAACCGAACCCGCGGACAGTGTCCTGGTCGGCCTCAGTGGGGGAGAAAAGAGCTATGGCCTGTGTTGGTTTCGTGAACAAGACTTGCCCCGTGTGTTGATTAGGGATCAAGTTTTCTGGGAGTCCTCCCAGAAATGGAATGCTTAGCTCAAAATCATGAAAATCAGTAGAGATCAACCATCCTAGCTGTGTGTTTTTCGGGATCAGTACCTCTTCTGTGCTTGTGTTGCACACAGCAACAGTCGTGGTTCTGCAGTCGAGGGTCACTTGGCATGTGGCCTCCATGGACAGTCCTAAGTTGAAAAACATAGGAGATGGTTGAAAGTATGCCTGTTTTGTGCTAATAGCTTGTCCTTTCATGATGTGACACATCACTGGCTTGTTCATAACCTGTGGTGGTACCGCAGTGTTATGGCTGTTAGCAATCTGACAGACCTCTGGAATGGTCTGTCCAGCTTTAAGGTTCTCTGTGGTCAGCACAGGAGAGTCCTTCGTGGCTGTATCCAGTGACCACAGTACATTGTTGTTGATGTCCACTCGGACACCTAATCTTACCAAAATGTCGGAGCCTATGTAGGTTGCATGTGGTAAGTTCGGGACCACGAGGAACGGGTGATCCAGTTCTCGTTGGTTCCAGATTAGTTTAAGGTCAATGATCCCTTTAGCGGTCATTACCTGTTTATCGTTGGGGTCTAGCGAAAAGCGGAAAGCCTTTCTGTTCATTCCTAGACCCAACTGTTTCTTAACCAAGGTTCCAAAGAAAGCTTGGCTGATTGCTGATTTCTCCGTCCAAGGGGACAGGACAGCATCATCGGTGTGGGATCCTTGAATCTCAACACCATTGACTACCTGTGGTAGGTAGTGTCCAGTGAGTGCCAACTGTTTCAGCTCGCAGAGTGGGCTCTCTTGTTGGGCCTCTACTGCCTCACTTGTAGTTGAAGGTTCATCCACAGGGATTGTGCTCCCGTCTGAGCATTCCCTTTTGCCTTCCGCGGTACCTGCCGTTAGACGGTCAGTGTTACTCTGTGTAGGCATATCGATCGGCAGTGGTTGACTCACTCTGGTCCACATTGACTGATCGCCATAATCTATAACCGCGTCGAAGCGGTTTATAAAGTCCTGGCCAACCAAAAATGGGCATGAGTCAACGGTGGACACGTATACCGGGTGGTATAGTGTCGTTACACCAATCTGCATGTGAACCATTGCTATAGCTGTTAGGGTTGTACTCGTCTCCGAGAGACCCTGCAAAACTATAGCACATTCTCTGAGGGGTATTTCCCTGTCAACACCGTTAGCGGCCAGCCGTAGCTCTTCTAACAGTGTGGGTGACATAACGGATATGTCTGCCCCACCATCCAAGAGGGCCTCTTTTCTGAGGACCCCTTCCAACGTGATGGACAGGTAAGCCTTCTTAGCGGGCCCCTTTCTGATAATGTCACACAGGAACTTACCAGGTTTTCTCTGACGTTTATCACGCCTACCCCGGACTGTGTGACCTTCATTTATCAGTACTGTTAGTGCAGACACACATGGGTCTGACTGTTCAGTTCGTGGCGAGCCACTTTCAGCGGTGAGTGAGCTTTCCCCCCCTTGCTCTGACGAGGGTTGCTCAGACTCCGTAACAATGACGTCATGGTTACAGTCAATGTTTTGTTGACTGTCACATTCTGGACTGTCAATGATTTGACTGTCATTACCCTGATTGTCAGCCACCTGACCATCAGTATCTTTGTGACTGCCAGCAACTGTGGCATTGTTGTTATTTGTGTGCTCTGAGCATCTGTCAACGACAGTGCTGCACAATACTCCAGGCTTGTTATCCTTGCCTGTATCATCCAAATCTTTTAAAAACCGACGTAATTTCTCCATGTCCTCTGGGGACAGAGAATTACGGCCTTTCCTCTGGGACTTTTGCGACTTTTTTCCTGTCTCGGACTGTTCTGTTCGAGGGGTAGGAGGAGCAGGTCCACGGCTCGGGGGTCCCTTCCGGGACCACCCTGGTTTCGGGGGTCCCCTCTGGGACCGCCCTTGGTTCGGGAGTTCCTGCTGGGACCACCCTTGGTTATATGGGTTACCCCTGTACCCATAATCTGTACTCCTTGGACGCGCACCCCCCTTTTGATCCTTTTGTTCACCCTCCGTGTTTTGCCTGAGCCACCCTGGCTTCTTTCTCCAGCGGGTACCCCCACTTTGTGGTTTGTCGGGTTGAAAGGTCTGATTCTTTTCGCCTGTCGGTGGATAGGGAGCTGGTGAACTTGTCCCTTCTAGCTCCAGCGAGTGGGATTTGACCGCTTCATTCGGGGACACCTGTAAGGGTGTTTTGGCTAGCATGTTAGCTGCAAAGACATCCGCAGCACACTCTACTATTTCATTCAAAGATGTTGCTTCTAAATCACCCCAGGCCAAGTTCCATGGCAACTCGAATCTAACATCAGGGATTAGATTATCCCTGAAAACAGATTTGAAAAGCGTCTGCTCTTCCAGGTCAGGTTCCATCATGTCACCTATATACGCCTTACATCTAGATGTAAGGGGTTAAAGGGGGGGTCAGTTTAATACTGACCTCCTTTTTACCTTAATTAATTTACTTATTCAGATTGAATAGTAAATTCACGGATTCTCTTCTTTTTCAGTTTACCCAATATTTCTGTGATCTTTATGATGGATAAATAAACAGAGCCATTAAGTGACAATGGACACGTTAACTTAGTTTGATATGTCAAAGAGACACTATCATTTATTTAAAATAAATCAACTAAATTAACACCATTACACTTGATTGACATGATTTCACTTTCTTTCAATTCAAATACGTCAGCACACTTAAATTCAACACAACAGACATAAATATTGGATGTTAACATATTTAGTCTGTGGGCTCTTTTAGCTTAAAAATATAGTTTCCAGCTTAGATAGAGAGGGGAAAGAGTAGGAGGAATAAGAGGTTGGAGAGATTAAGTTATTTATCTCGAGTGTAACCAGAGATGACACTTTCCATCCGACTTCGGCTAAATCCCAGGTACGTTTGTAAACCGCTCTTTACCTTTTGACGATGCGTCTGATAAAGATATTGCCAGCCTCCCAGGTGCACAGAGTCCTTCCGGCCCTCGTACGTCTGAACTGGTCGTTTACTTCCAACGTCTCCTCGGATCCGCGTCAGCCGTCAGAAACATGTGGCAGCTTCTGGCTGACTTCAAGACGAGATGTTTCTCAAAGAAAGTTCATTAGGAACTTTGGAGCTTTTGCTCGGGGAACTGGATGGAGGCGTCCATCAGTTCTAGCTGACAAGTTAGTCTTTGGCTCTTGACCAAGCTTGACCAGCTGCAAGGCAGAGAGCTTTCAGGTCTCCGTCCATTCAAACTCTCTGTCCATTCAAAGACTGCAGCGTTTCCGCACAGTTAGAACTTAAAAGACAGGAACACAGAGAGGAGTTCACTTGCCTTATCAAACCCAAGGTTACAAGCAGAGCAGAGGGAAATTGTTTAGGAAAAGACAGAGCAGCTGGAGCCTTGTTCATGAAAAACAACGGATAAAACTGTCTTCTTATTTCTAAACAAAACAGTCGGGTCTCTGTGACCCGCAATTTCACCTTTAACACAGCAGTGAACACCAGTTTAACTCTTAAAGAATAACACAGCTTAAAAGCACACATCATGAAAATGACAAAGTTATTCTTTTGATCACATCAGCCTAAAATCAAAGATAGAAATAGTCTCTTATTGGTGACTATGTTATCAGATTATAGCTAAATGAATGATTTTGTAGTAAATGTCTTGCTTTACTGAGAGGTCAGTAAAGGTCATCACTGGACAGTTCAAAAGTACACAGGTGTCTTAAAAGTGGACAAGGTCATGTCCACTACAAGTCTGCACGCAAAAGTTATTTGGTCGTCAAATTGGAAACAGTGTTTAAATTTACCATTCTCCGTCAGGATTCCAGAAAAAAATTTCCCCAAGGCCCGGCCTACTGCCACCTCTAATTTGGGTTCAAAATCCACATGGCTAGAGGTGATCTGAAGTATCACCACTTTCCACAAGATTATAATTATTTACTCAAGTGTATCTGTCGTTGCAAATCAGACTCCTATCATGCACTCTGCGAAGGACACCTGCTACCCTCTCTTCAGCTCTAAAAAATTGTATGAATGTATGTGGATAAGCCAATTTAATCTGCCAAAAAATATATGTTGTAACCCGTTCTAGGATCAGGAGCTGGGATCATTTCCCTTGCTTTCTTTAAAGCTGCAGTATGTAGCTTTTTTTATGAACATATTTCTTCACTCTGTCACTACCTCCTGACAGACTGATGTTAGCCAGGTAATCTCTGAAAAAAAATTAAAAAAAATATTGTCCCCTTGCTTCTCCAGGTGGTAAATAAGCATTTCTAAAAAGAAAAGGTGACCCGCCATTTTCCAGCCAATAAAAACAGAGTTTGTAACCAGCCAATAAAAACAGAGCTTGAATTTGAATCAGCCAATAAAAACAGAGCTTGAATTTGAAATTCAACAGACCACAAGGGGGCAGAGCCACATATGGCTCTGAGGGGGAGGGATCAGAATGCTTTGCCTGTTGAAAATATTTCTAACTGCTGCAGTTCTACAGAAACTGCATACTGAACCTTTAAGCTTCACCACAGAGTTACAGGAACTAGAAAAAGTACTCGACAGACCCACATAAGTACAGTCTAACTAAGAATTCATGAGGCCCGTGCTGGTAGGTCCTAAATGTGCATATGTGTTTCATTTAAAAATTTATCATAGCAACTGTAGTTTTGATCCCTTATACTAAGATCATTGACAGATCCTCACAGATCAATATGGGGGTGCGGCCTTCGCCGGACTGCTGAAAAGGGTGACCGTTCTCCTCATCTTTTTCTTTTGGAGAATGTATTCAGCCGTGTCTTGTACCAGTCTCCAGTGTGATGTCACTGAGCTGATTTTCCCGTCTCGGACGCCCTCAAATCCGGACGGCATGTTCCGGCCATTTGTGCTTGATGACCATGTTTTGACAGTTCTTTGACAAAGTCTTTGTTTCTGCTTGGCTGAAAGTCTTTGTGGACAGTCTTTATCTTGGTTGACAGTCCAGTGTGCATTTAGTGCCTTGATTTCATTTGGTCTGGTATAAGCCCCTTGAAAGTTCTTTGAGCAGGGCTGCATATGAGTCCAGCCATGTTGTTCTCATTGAAGTCACGGTGAGCCAGTTCTGGACACACCTCATATTAAATCTGATCCGATCCGATCAATAACCACAGTAGCTGAGATTCAAAAGTCAGATGCTGCATGTGTTTTGGATATAGTCCCTACCCTAATGCATGTACGACCATGTGTTCTGCAAACATGTGGTGGGATCCATCAGACTCCCTTTTCCCGTTCCACGCACTCTGTCCGGTGAGGCTACTACAAAAAATAGAAAATAATAAAAATCATTACAGACCAGGATCAAATTAATTTTCTGTTAGCGAGCTTTATTATGGATCCTTCGACAGAGGCATCTTTTAATCTGATCTGCACAACAGATCCAAAACATTAGTTTACCTAAAAGTGAAATCATCAGTTTAACCTGAAACCAAAAATATTGAAGCCCACTTTTATTTCAGAAAATACTGTATCAGGTATTGTTTTCTAATACCCCATTCCTAGTATATTTGAGAATTAGCCAATTCCTTGAGCCCTCTAAGATCTGTCCTCTCTTTGGATTTATTTATGTATTGTGTATAATTTTCATGTCTAAACTGCCCTCCTAAATTGTCAATTTGAAATTGTTAAGCTCATTGGCTCATTTATTCAAAGTCAAAATATGGGCTTGTTCATTTTGGCCTGTTGTTCCAGGTATAGAACTATTAGTCGATTTTTTAAAGTCCAATCCTCCATTTGTTATAAATTGCGATTCACTCTTTGTCCTCAATAGAAAAATATCGATTCAAATAAAGATGTGTTTATTCAGGACCTGTTTGTGAGGGCTATTCCCTTTTTATTATTATTATTTATTCTTCAAACCCCAATCTGTCATCTTGTTGCTTTTAATGTCCATAATTCATACAAGCCAATATCAAACTTAACTTCCATTGTGCTATGTGTTAATACCCCCTATGTGTGCCCATTTAATTAAATGTTTTGTGTTGTACACGTTTCAGGGGAGAGAGAGGTTTTCAGCCCCTCCTGTTCTCTTCTTTTATTCATCTGACTCCAAACAGTTATTAAAATCTGTACCGGCATCCTTTTACTTTTATTAAATGTTTCAGAACAAATAACCCAACCGGATGACTAAATTAAACTACAAATAACAGTGACTTCGACCTGTTTTTGGTTTCTCTAGAAATTATTACGCTTCTGTCTGCAGTACCTTTTTTCGTCCATCAGGGGTCCCCCTAATGCTCAGGTTGTACAGGAAACGACTGTGTGTTTGCGTCCCTGCTTCCGGTCAATGCTCACAAGACGTGTACCTTGATTCACTGGAGTTATTCACAAAACAGTATGTCTTCCCAATCGGTAATCAAATTTCTCTGCTTCTTATATATGAGAAAATACAAGTATGATACGTTCGGTTCTACATTTGTTAATCTATTAAATTATCTAAATAAAACTTTGTTCTGCTCAGCGCCTCAATGTTTTGTTTTATCATTTCTGCATTATCTACTGCCTATGTCTTGTCAGTACAGTAGTGATTATTTAATCCTCAGATAGCTTGTCCTAGTTTTAGCTTGTCCTAGTTTTAGCTTGTCCTAGTTTTTATCTTTTATTTTTTATCTGTACCGTAAGTAGCTACAGTATATGGTCCATATGATGTGTGGTTTGTTATCTAGCATTTTCCATCTCAGAGATTGTTCAAGGTTTTTTGTTAAATTATCTTCAAATTATTTTCGTTGTGACCTATAAATATGCCTATATAACTTAAAAGTCTAATTCAAGTTCTTAAAACAGTTCTTCCTATTTTCATTCCTCCAAAAAGAAAAATCACAAAACATTCTGAGTCGACACAAACAATTAAGAACAACTTATACTCACACAAAACACATTCCCCCTTTTCCCTTAATTACCAACGCAACACGAACAAAACAGAACACTTAATAAAACGAATTAAACAACAACCAATCAGCATCACCGCATTCAAATAATGAGCGTGCTTCCCCTCTCAGACCGCCCACGGTCGCACCTCCAGGGCGAATTCCACCACGTCAGGTAGCAAAGCCGACGCAGGGCACCCCAAAGGTGTTTTCCCCTCCCACGTGACTCCGGTGAGTTGCCGAGAAACACCGAGACACGGAGGTTCACTCTCCCAGTGACTTCCGGCGACCCCTCCACGCCGCCGAGCATCGGACGTAACGACCTCCAAAACAAGCTGCGGCTGTCCAACTACTCACGATCGGCCTTGAAACAAGTTGGACGGCCTCACCAGCTACTCAAAGGATCGAACGCACCGGAAACGTTTTTTCTAAACAAGACCGTGAAACAAGTCCTTGTGACTCCCGCTACTCACGCGGCGAGAGGAGAGAGAGAGTATTCGTATAAAAAAGAATTTATTATGACAGGCATAAGGGTTACAATTTAATCAGAGTACAGACATAAAATACATTTATATGCATATAAATGGGAGCAGAATAATACAGAACCTTCCTCCGTGGTGTTCCCTCAAAAGTGCTCAGCTCCGTGATAGTGTGTTCTTCTGATATTTGCATCTTGTCGTGTTCCAATTGGATGTTTTAAGATTAGACTAGCTGCTTCTAGCTCGTTACCATGGTGTTCAAGGTTGCTGCACTGACCTTATCTTGTGCAGTTTGAAAACTCTTAGTTTGCTGTGTTATTAGTAGAATTTTAGCAGACTGTGGGCAACTACACTAATTGATCGGTAATGATTCCTAGCTGTGTGTGTGTCATTAATCTAATATGTAAATGTGTCTCTATATGTGAGCTCTAATATGTATGAAGATTCAATTAATGTTGTGTTCTCTTAAAGTTATCATTAGTGTCATATGTTGTTTCACAGAGTGTATCTGTAATGTTAAGTGTCAACCCGAAGTAGTAAATGTATTACCTGCACTGGATGAGAAGAAACTACTTGATTTAGTTTATGGTTATATTGTGGTGTGTTGGTGAGGCATGTGGCCTCATCTCTCTCTCACCCAGTAGGAGGAGCCAGCGAGGTGCTCCCCAGGTTTTACCAGGTGAAGATGAAGAAGTGTTCGTGTGTTCATTCATTCATTCTGTAACTGGTTTTGACGCTCGAAGGATTAAAGGCAACTGCTTGCAGATCAGTTTGTTTCTCCTTCTTCACACGCTACAGTTGGTGACCTGACGTGAAATATGTCAGAACCAAACGAGGATGTTGTTTCTTCTTCGGACCCCGCCGCCGCGACGTCTGCCCAGCTGTTGCAGCCGAACCCAGCCGACTTTGCTCCCGCAGCGAGTGTTAAGCTCCCGGAGTTCTGGCAGAGTGACCCGGTTTCGTGGTTCCAGCACATCGAGGCACTCTTTCGCCTCCGAGGCGTGAACGCAGATGAAACCAGGTACTTCTTGGTCGTGTCGGCTCTGGATATGCAGTCAACCCGCAAAGCCATGCCGCTGCTGCGCGACCCGCCACACGTGGGCAAATATGGCGCCCTCAAAGAGTTTCTGCTTCGAAGGTACACTTTGACTTCAACTGAGAGGGCTGATAAACTGCTATCGCTGCCGGGTTTGGGTGACGGCACGGCTGTGAACATGATGGACAAAATGCTGTCGCTACTTGGTTCAGACGACGGGGGTTTCCTTTTCCCTCACATTTTCCTGCGCCAGCTTCCGTCGCAAGTGAGGGCTACTTTGGCCAACTCCCCTTGTTTATCTACCGGTGATTACCGGGGTTTGGCGGAGGAGGCGGACCGGGTCCTGCTGGCGACCAGACGGTTCACGGTGCAGAGTACATCGGTGGAGCCGGAGCAGACGGTGGAGATGGAGGAGCCAGCGGCGGTTTCAGCTGTTGGCGCGCGAACTCGGCGGGGGAGCTCTTTGTGTTTCTACCACCGGAGGTTCGCAAACAAAGCTAAGCGCTGCATCCCACCATGTGCATGGGTGTCGGGAAACGAGGAAGCCGGCGCTCAGTAGCAGCTGTGGGCGCTGGCGAGCGAGGTGAGCTGCTCTTTGTCACAGACTCCCTGTCAGGACGTCGTTTTCTGGTTGACTCTGGCTCCCAGAAGAGTTTAGTCCACCCTGTTGGACCTGAATTAGCAAGCCGAGGCAGTGGCCCACTGCTAACTGCTGCTAACGGTTCTCCCATTGGAACTTTTGGCACTAGACGGGCAACAGTTTCTTTCCATGGTCGTGAGTTCGAGTGGGACTTTGTTGTTGCCTCAGTGACTGTTCCTATTATCGGTGCAGATTTTTTATGTGCTCATGGACTGTTAGTAGATGTTGCTAACCGCAGACTTATTGACGCTGTAACTTTTGCAACTTTCCCATGTGTATCTGGGGGGGCTGGGCCGCTAACTCATGCTAATGTTTTAGTTTCAGGAGATGTTTTTCAAGGTTTGTTGGCAGAATTCCCCTCTTTAACTACACCTGCTTTTTCCTCTTCAGAAACTAAACACGGGGTCGAGCATTTCATCCCTACTACGGGACCGCCCGTTTTCGCACGTGCACGCCGCCTCGACGCTGTTAAACTGGCCATCGCTAAAGAGGAGTTTGGTACCATGGAGAGGTTGGGTATTGTTAGACGCTCTAACAGCCCGTGGGCCTCCCCCCTTCACATGGTACCAAAAGCAGACGGGTCGTGGCGCCCATGTGGCGATTTTCGCCGTTTAAATAACGTGACGACGCCTGATCGCTACCCCATTCCGCACATTCAGGACTTTTCTGTTCGGTTGTCGGGTGCTTCCATTTTTTCTAAGGTGGATCTGGTGCGCGGCTACCATCAAGTCCCAGTGCAGTCCAGCGATGTACCTAAAACTGCAGTAATCACCCCCTTTGGGCTTTTTGAGTTCCTCCGCATGCCGTTTGGACTAAAGGGGGCAGCACAGACTTTTCAAAGGCTGATGGACTCCGTGTTACGTGGCCTCGATTTTGTGTTTGTCTATCTGGACGACATTTTGGTGGCCAGCTCGTCAACCGAGGAGCACCTGTTGCACCTGAAAGAAATTTTTCAGCGCTTGGATGCACATGGCTTGATCATTAATCCGGTTAAGTGCCAGTTTGGTTTACCGGTGATCGATTTTTTAGGTCATCGAATTTCCGCGCAGGGTGCAGTTCCATTGCCTGCCAAGGTGCAGGCGGTGGCAGAGTTCCCACGTCCTCTGGTGGTTAAAAAGTTGCAGGAGTTTTTGGGCATGGTGAACTTTTACAACAGGTTCATTCCCAATGCAGCCCATCTCCTGCAGCCTCTCTACGAGGCCCTGCGCTCGAGGAAGGCGACTGACACAGTGGTTTGGACCCCGGACCGGATCACTGCTTTTGATGGTGCTAAGTCCGCGTTAGCTAGTGCGGCACTCCTAGCCCATCCAGATTCAGAGGCCCCGATTGCGTTGACAACTGATGCTTCGGATATAGCTGTGGGGGCCGTTGTAGAGCAACGCGTTGGCGACGCATGGCAGCCGTTGGCATTTTTCAGCCGTAAATTGCGGGACTGCGAGCGCAAGTACAGCGCTTTTGACCGCGAGTTGTTGGCGCTATTCTTAGCTACACGGCATTTTCGTTTTTTGCTGGAGGGTCGTTCATTTACGGCTTATGTGGACCACAAACCACTCACGTTTGCAATGTCTAAAGTTTCGGAGCCCTGGTCAGCACGTCAGCAACGACACTTGGCGGCCATTTCAGAGTTTACAACGGACGTCCGCCATGTGGCTGGAAAATCCAACTCAGTGGCAGACTGTCTGTCACGGGTGCTCGTTTGTCCTGTGCTCCTCGGGGTAGATTTTTCTGCCATGGCCGCTGACCAACCGGGAGACGCTGATATAACTGCCCTTCGTGCCGGCGTTTCAGGGCTTAAGCTAGAGGAGGTCAAATTGGGAGAGGGCGGTCCTTTGATCCTGTGTGACGTTTCCACAGGCCGGACACGCCCAGTGGTTCCATCAGGTTGGCGCCGCCGCATTTTTGACTCTGTTCACTCTCTCTCGCACCCAGGTGTGCGCGCGTCTGTGAAACTAGTCAGCGCACGTTTTGTGTGGCCTGGTTTACGCAGAGAGGTGAGGAGTTGGGCAGCGGCTTGCGTGGCTTGTCAGCGTGCCAAGGTGCACCGGCACACTAAGGCACCACTGGAACCATTTCCCATTCCAGCCAAGCGTTTTGACCACGTGCATGTGGACTTAGTTGGTCCCCTGCCCCCATCACGGGGTTTCACACACCTGCTTACAGTGGTCGACCGCACAACCAGGTGGCCGGAGGTCGTTCCTCTTTCTTCCACAACTACCTCCGACGTGGCTGGTGCGTTCCTCTCCACTTGGGTTGCCCGTTTTGGTGTGCCCTCGGACATCACTTCAGACAGAGGTCCCCAGTTTATTTCAGGGCTCTGGTCCGAGATGGCGCGCTCCTTGGGGGTGCAGGTGCATCGCACTACCGCCTACCACCCTCAGGCTAACGGGTTGGTTGAACGTTTCCATCGGTCTCTTAAGGCGGCGTTACGTGCTGCGCTAACAGACGTTGGCTGGGTGGAGCGTTTGCCGTGGGTGCTGCTTGGGTTGCGATCAGCTCCTAAGGAGGACCTCAACGCTTCATCAGCCGAGTTGGTTTTTGGTCAGCCTGTACGAATCCCAGGGGAGTTTTTGTTAGACGCTGCCGCTCCACGGTTCCCCGAAGCGGTGGACCCCTATTCGCAGAGTGGTCTTTTGGTTCCGGGTCCTGTGCACCATTGTTTCCCGCAGGCGTTTGTGCCCACTGCACTCCAGTCTGCCCGTTTTGTTTTTGTGCGACGTGACGCCCACCGTTCGCCCCTCCAGCCTCCGTATGACGGGCCGTTTCGGGTGCTCGAAAGGGGCGCGAAAAGTTTTGTTTTAGACATGGGTGGGCGTAGAGAGCTGGTTACAGTGGACCGCCTGAAGCCAGCCTATGTGTTGGCTGATGATGAGGTGTTGCCGGCTCAGGTTCCTAGACGCGGCCGCCCTCCTGCTCGACCCCATCTTCCGTTTTCTCCCCCCAACTGTGTTCCTCCCCCTGTGGCACAAAATGTTGTTCCTGCACGGGTGCCAGCTGTTTCTCCGCCCCCGGGTCGACGCAGTCGGTTCGGCAGGTTGATTAGGGCCCCTGTGAGAGACTGATATGTTTTGTATTTGCCCTTCTGGGTGTTCGGGGGGGGGCTGTGTGGTGTGTTGGTGAGGTATGTGGCCTCATCTCTCTCTCACCCAGTAGGAGGAGCCAGCGAGGTGCTCCCCAGGTTTTACCAGGTGAAGAAGAAGAAGTGTTCGTGTGTTCATTCATTCATTCTGTAACTGGTTCTGACGCGCGAAGGATTAAAGGCAACTGCTTGCAGATCAGTTTGTTTCTCCTTCTTCACACGCTACAATATGAACATTTGGGCTAATGAAATAGTAAACCATGTAATTTGTGTTTGTCTAAAGTCCAGAGAGAATAGTTTAATCAAACAGTAACATTTCCTGAGCATATGAAATCAGTAAAAGGTGTATAAAACAGTGTCATAACCCTTCACTACCCTCATCTATGGTCATGAGCTTTGGGTTGTGACCGAAAGAACGAGATCTCTGATACAAGCGGCTGAAATGAGTTTTCTCTGCAGGGTGGCTGGACTCTCCCTTAGAGATAGGGTGAGAAGCTCAGCCATCTGGGAGGGACTCGGAGTAGAGCCGCTGCTTCTCCACATCGAGAGGAAGAGGGAAGTGTGTGCCTCCCTACTTAGGCTGCTACCCACGCGACCCGACCCCGGATAAGCGGACGAAAATGGATGGATGGATGGATGGATGTTTTTGCTACTTTTCTATTGTTTATTGTTTAATGTATTTGTATCATTGGCCTCGAGGCTCAATAAGATTTACCTGACTAAATAAAGGTTGAATGAAAAAAATAACAAATAAAATTCAGTGTAAAGTTATTTTTGATCAAAGCTTGTAAGAACCCCCCCCCCCCCACCCCCCACCTACAGAGCAATAAGTCTCTCTCTGGTGAAAGCAACTCTCTCTGAAGAAGCAAAATGCTGTTGGAATGTGGGGGTTATTTGTGGGGGGTGTATGTAAATGAATGTTCTCTGTGTGAGGGTGATCCTTTGTTTTGACCTACTGGAGAAGATATGCTGGGAGAAGATTCTCAGGAGGGGATGTTTACCCACAAACAAAGATCTCCACCCCCAGGCTCAAGACATCTAATGGAAGAATACTGTCATTTTGACAAACTCACAGTAGTTCTAATAGTAGAATGAATTTCCTGGGTTATAAAATCATGATTTGGAAAATCATATTGACCACCAGGGTAAAACACTAGCCAAAATAGCTGTTAGCTCTAATGGAGTCTTGCATTGTAAGCGCTGTGATTGTTGCTGCATCGTTAACACAGCAACTAACACGCCCAACAGTATTTTAAAACAAAAAGGCAACTTACCATCGAGTAGATGACTTGAATGAATAGTTTAAAACATTTCTGATTGTAAGCACAGCCACAGTGAGCAGCAGCATGACGCAGCAAGCAAGGTTTTGTTTTGTTTGTTTCCTTCACCCACTTCCCATGTACTAAGATACCCTTGGTTAAGAAATCACAAACCTAGTATAAATTGGGTCAAATAAAGGGTGAATAGTTGGAGCAACACCATTTTAAAGGATTGCCTTTGTTCAGCAGCGACCATTAGTGCTAGAAATATAGAACCTTCTGAGAAATCTGATCTTTCCACTATTCCCGTATGTTTGTGATGCTGTTTAATATACCATAATATTTTGCATTATTATTGTTCAGTGTAGTATCTTAGATCCTTGTATGCTGTTTCTTTTTATACTTTATATTTTGCTATTTTGGGTGTCGCTGGGACCTTGAGTACACAATTTCATTCCACCTCATCTACCACATGTGATGCAAATGACAATAAAGGAACTTGAACTTGATTCTCATGCACTATCATAACTTGGTACTAGCTTTTAATAAGCAGAAGACTCTGTCTCTTCCACCTCACCATCCCTGTGACTGCTCAATTGACCTCTTTCCTGGTGCCCCATGAGCATCTAGCAGGTTATACAACGCTTGACCT